>JAJHUR010084435.1:20851-57071 GCA_027495735.1 Lutjanus campechanus
GTTTTCAATTTTTGGTTTTGATGTCATTACTCAAGGCTGTGTGCTGTTTTTGCTGCCACAGAAAAGAAGTTGAAAGTCTCTGTACTTTTAATTCTTTTAGTTAATTTGAAGTTGCTAATTAGCTAATTAGCTCTGCTGTTGGATAAAGGCGTTACATAAACAGGAACTTTTTTATTTCTTTTCTGTGGCAGCAAACACAACACACAGCCTTTCTGTAATGATTATGCAGCAACCTGAGTTGATCTACACACTTCTCTTCTCTGGTCAATATAAAACAGCCTCGATGGCAGCGTCCATATCGGTCACCATTCTTGTTAGTACTCCTCTTTGGTTCTAGCGCACAGCTTGACAACCTTTGACAACAGCTTGGCAACAGCATTAATCTCGTGTGGATCTGATTGGCTAATCATTAGTGCCCCTATGGGACTCAATGGTTGGTAATTTGTCAGTCGAGAAACTGCTGTCATGATGACAGACCAGAAAATCAGTAGACTGGGTGGAGTGGGCAGAGTTCTAGACCCAGCAAGTTAAAATTGTGGTGTGTGAACAAAACAATTCATTAAGAAGTTGTTAAAGTCGTTTAGAGTTGTTGGTAGGTGTGTTTTTGAGCTTTGGAGAATCCTAGGTTACCAGTTTCCACTGCTTTCCGTCTTTATGCTAAGCTTGGCTTTTGCCTCCAGGCTCTAACTCTGCACTTAATGCACAGACGTGAGAGTGGTAACAATCTTTTCATCTTACCGCTCGTCACCACAGGAGATGTTTGAGTCGTGTTTTTCCGTCGTCTGTCTCCGGTTCGTAGCAACGGCATATTGTATCTGCAACAGAATTTTTTGCATCATAATTCAGAAAGCTTTTAACCGAGATGTCATCTAATAATTATCACGCCTGAGCTCACAGAGGTGCTTTCAGGGACCTGTTGGGAGGGGAGCTTCACTGCTGAAAAGCTATGGTTTTGGTGAGTGACAGTGATGATTCAGTGGTACGCTCAGTTTAACTTTATGGTTGGATGTTAAGCATTTGCTTGTTTATGTACTGAACGTCTCCCTGAACAGCCTGTAGCGTGTCACATGCAACAAATTGCTATGTGGCAAATGTTTGTGCATCAAAGCTGATATCTGTCTCACTGACACAGCAATTATGTGAAACAGAACTCAAAAACGACAGGGTAAGACACACAGACTACCGAGTACAAACTGGTGTGATGGTTGTTGAACAAATGGATTGTGGGAGAGAGAAGTGCAGCGGAAAAACCTGCAGGTGAAGCATTAAAACCAAGGTACTCTAAAAAAAAAAGGATGTAGTTGATAGATATGTGTATTTTTTAGTGCACCTGTATATCTAGTAGATCTATTTTAGGGCCTGACGGATACTGGATTTTTGGGGATGATGCTGATACCGATATTAGGAGATAAAAATATTCCATTATAGATATATCAGACAATATTCTTTAAACTGAATATAATACTTAGAATATATTCACACACATTGTTTGCAATGATCCCTCAAAAGTTGTTAACACTTGCGACAAAGATTTGTAATGTTATGGCAGTAGGCTTCAATAAAGTCCAATAATCCATAATTACTAAGGGAGTCATAGTTAACTGCCATCCTGCAGGAATATTTTGCTTTATCAATACTATAAGAAAAATCCATACCGTCAGAGTCCTACTTTACTATCCAAAATAAAATAAATATATATTTTAAAAAAACACACAAATAGAGCAAAATATATAAATATATTAAACCTGAATTAAGAAAAAATATCAAATATAAATAAAATGGTGTCTATAAAGCCAACAAATGAAAACAATCAGCATTATCTTCTGTGTAAATGTTTTTATGTAATATACATATATGCCAATACTGATGTAGGCCAATATCGAGTTGATACTATCGCTTGACTTCAGTTAAGCTCTAATCCATTATATATAACCGCTTATCCTTTGCATGGTCGCAGGGGGGCTGGAACTGATCCCAGCTGACATTGGGCAGAGGTGGGGTCCACCCTGGACAGATCACATATTTTGATTTTATTTTGACACAACTTAGTATCTAATATGTCTGACTTTGGTGAAGGATGATGCAACAGTCAGCCAGTGGGAAGGTTCATGTCAGTGGTCCACATCTGTTGAGTCAGACTGCAGGTTCCGGCTCCATGACAACATGATGCAAACACGCAGCGATGAAATCACATGCATCAGGCCCGTTTTGTCCTTATACTCTCCCCAACATCCACTCCTTTAGGCCCTGCACCTGGCCTCAGTGCATCCACCCACCCACCCACGACACACACACACACACACACACACACACACACACACACACACACACAGACAAAACAACGCACGCTTCTGCTCTTTAACTGAAATATTTTCATCTTGTCTGCTCTGTGACATGCCTTTTAGGGATTTCAGACTGTGCTACAGGTATGGCATTACTCAGCTGACATGTCTTTAGCTGGCATGTGTGTAGGTGTGTGTATGTGTAAGTGTGTTTTGTCTGCCTGGCAGTGTACTGTACCCGGGGCTCCCGCACTCGTTTGCCTGTTTCATTCTGTCGCCTGCTGCAGTCCCAGCTCTGTTTTCATGGTGACCTGTCAGATTTGCACTAATCCTCAGGATGAGGATGCCATGTAGCCTGTGGCTCTTTTTTTCTCTCTCGTCTGCACGCTCTGGTTTCACTCCTCCTTCTTGGTCTTCCCCTTTTCCATTTTATTTTGTCTGTGCTTCTCTGTAAGTCTCTTTCTCACTCTCTGCCCTCGTAATCGTGTTTTCCTGACAAATCGGGACTGTGTAGGGATGAGCTGTATGGAGTGTGTGAGCCTGTATATGTGCATGCTGTGTGTGTGTGTGTGTGTGTGTGTGTGTGTGTGGGTAAGAAAAAAGAATGAACAGGTACAAGTTTGATTACGTAAAAAAGGTTGAAATTGTCAAAGCATGCACACATGCTTGAGCAGGTTTGTGTGTATAAAACCTGCCACCTGGTTGGTGGTGCTTTCAGGTGCTTTCAGGTGCTTTCAGGTGCTCTCAGGTGCTCTCAGACGCTTTCAGAGCCAATTAACACTCCCCCTGCAAAGTGTGTTTCCTCAGTTAAAATCATTAACAAATTCATTGTCTGTGCTGCCACATCAGTTTTGCAGAGAATAATTTGTTCCAAAATTAGACATACCTGCATTTTACCAAGTGATACATGTTATAAAAATGATTAGTTAAAGGTAATGAAGCTTAGTAGAAGTTCAACAGTGTTTAAAGTTGTAATCCTTTAGATTTCAGTCATAATTGATTTGGTGGTTATCATACACTCTAACACGTACAGCTAGATAAACTTGCATTGTTTTAATAAATTAATAATAATTTAAACTGTGATCTGATCTGAATAGTAGAAAGCAGCCAGGCACAGTGAAGCTGGCTGCCTTGCTGAGGGTTTTGAGGGAGCTGCAGCCTGGTCAAAGACAGACTGCAACTCTTTATCAAAGACCAGGTATTAACATGTGTCCTGAGTGGTCCAGTAACAAGTGGACAGCTCTAAGTAATGTAACCACATTCTTTAGCAGTGTGTACACAGTGTGTCTTTGGCCACATTGAAAGGCTGCATGCTTAGTCCATAATTTGTTTAATTGTACATTTTACATGTGGGCTGTCTTACCTGCAGTACATGTTGTGAAGACATGTGTAACCTCAGTCTCCCTTAAAAAGTCATGCTTTTTTTTAGAGTTGTTAAGTGAGGAGAAACTTTACAAACTTTGTGAAATACTGTCTAGAACAAATTCTTAATCATGTGGGCCCTCTTTTAAATTCAGCCAATGTTATATATCAAGTTATTTCTTTCTTTGTAGAAAAAAACATTGTGCGTTTGTCCCAGCGTGTTGTGTTGTTTTAAAAAAGTGTTTATTTGCATACAGAGTGGGGAAGTGATACAACTACGACTTTTTGATCAGTTTTTCCCTCTTGCAAATTCAGCATTAAATGCAACATGTTTCTTTCCTTGTAAAAAAAAAAAAAAAGTGGTGTTCCAGTGAAGAGCAGACAGGAGAGACTCTGTGGTGCGCTGGGATGCACACTTTTACCGTCTCTCTTACTCTGTGAATTATCTCATAGTTCAGTTTTAAAATCCCAGTGCAACACAGAGCGTCGCTTCTGCAAGGCTGCTGATAGCACAGGTAACGTATGAGGCTCATTGTTGGCTTATAGAGGAGGTTAGTGTGATGCTGAACTAAAAAAAAGGAATGAATGAACGACATGGACAGTAATGGACAGTCAGACCCCGTGTTTATTTGCGTATAGAGCAGGTGAGAGCTGATCACAAGTGGTCACTCAGGACACACCTGCAGATGCACTGTAATGCCAGGTGTGTGAACTCAGTACTCAGAACTGTCCACTTCTGATTGGATCATCCAGGATGCAAGTTAACACCAGGTCTGAACAGGCTTTAACTGCTCACTGTGGCAGCTAACTTCTTGTTCCATCCCATCCAGCAGTATTTAAATCTTATCCACTGAACAAAATGTGCAGAAAATCACAGTTGTCTTAGACAACGTCAGCACTAATCACAGTAACAAACACTTTCCTCTGACTGCTGCACAATAAAAAAACCCAGCAAGTTTTGCGAGTTTAACACTGTTAATGTATAGCAGTGACAGTAATGGGATAAAATTGCACTGGATTACATACATGGACTCTTCTTCTGTGCAGTGTGTAGGCAATCTGAATCCACCCACCACTAACAATAAAAACTACTATATAGAGGGACAATTACCGAATGTAAATAGAAGAAATGATTACAACAGAAAAGTGCTGAAATTGTACTAAATATGTGGTTTGATTTCATGACAATCAACTGAGTGCGTTCACACTTCATTCAATCTGATTTTGCCACCATCTCTGCAAGCCAATCATCTCATTACTGTCTAACTTCAGAATATGTTCCTCTCTCAGCCGTTGTCAGCTGTCATTTTAGTGTTCAACTGATGTAATCCACCTCCACGCCATTCAGTTTTTATCATAATCGACTGTCCAGTGGCTCCTTCGCCTGAATCCAGTGGAAATCTGGTTCCAAATCACATCCATCAGAGTTTCAGGATTGACTATCTCTGTAAAAAAAATGACGTCATCATCGGATCTAACAGATAAATAGCCACTATTTGAGAACTTAAGGTACTGTTTACTTATTCTGTGAGACCGTCACAGCGAAAACCAATCTGTTTTCATTTAGAATTTCATTTGATTTTCGTATTTGGATCCATGCAAAGAGCCTTCACACCCCAAGAGGATGCACTCACATAAGAAAAAATCAGTAAAAGTAATATTGCAAACATCAAATCAACCTCCAGCTAAGATTTGATTAAAGAGCGACACCTCCCTTGATGTGCTTCCTCCTCTCTGAGCTCTAGTCTCTTCCTCAATGGTCTCACCCCTCTTTTCTATCTTCCTCCTCTCTCAAGTACATTTGTTTGTTCAGGTTTTTTTTTTTTTTCAGTTGTTTACCCATTTTCAGCCTGTCATCTTGTCGCCAACAGAATCGAGGGAGAAAAGCACTATACCTGACCAAGACAGAGAAGTGAAATCACAGGAAAATTATTTGCATAAGCCTCAGGGGAGGATGGAGGGTTGGAGGGAGGGAGGGAAAGAAGGGGGGTAGTTGATAGTAGGATAAGGAGGATGTTCTATTTCTGTCGGATCTGGGCTGGGATGAGTAGCAGATCAGGGCTCAACGCATCACTCAGCCACTACAAAGATAAATATACAGTATAATTGAAAGGGGAACAGAAGCAGGGACGTGTGAGATGACAGATGTGTGGTTCAGACGTGAGTCCAAACCTTTGAGGCGATCTGATGCACATCATTAGCTGATGTTCTTGCCTGTGCATACCTGCATATATGTGTGTAATGTGTAATCAGCACGTGTGTGTGTGTGTGTGTGTGCTACAAAGGACTTTGTGGACAGTATTTGACGACTGCCGTGCGAGTGTGTTTTTCATCATCTATGCATGTTTGTCTTGGATTTTCAGCAAACAAATTTGTGTACATTTGCACTGATATGTGATTGCGAGCGCCTTGGACGATTAAGTAGCATTCCCTGTTGCCAGCGTTCGTGTGTATGTGTGAGTGTAGGATCTTTGTATTTGCGCATGCATAGATGTGTGTCCACACTTAGCAGCGAGCACAAAACAGCGCTTATTTATGTTTAATCATGATAAAGATTGCACAGTCCCTGGTTGAAGGAAATAGAGGAAGAAGAAAGGGATATAAACAAGGCTGAATGGGAATTGTATGAGGAGAAGGGGCTCCCCGGGGGCCAATAAACTTGCTTAATTACGGGAGGCCTTGTTAATTTAGTCTTTGGCAATGCAGAAGATTTCTGTCTTGCCAAGGAAACACAGCAGCAGCTGCAGCAGCTGACTCCTCCGTGAACTCTCCACGGCCTTGTCCCAGTCAGCACAGCGTAAACAGGGAGACATGTACATATGGTACATGCAATTTGTTGTAACATGTTGGGATGTCTGTTGTTATGCTGTGTGTCTAAAGTTCTTTTCTTCATTTGCGCTATGTTGTAGCCTTAGTTATGTAGTTATGTTTCCATGAGAAAGTTGAGCAAGTTTTAAGCTAAATTCTGAAATGTTTGTAAAATAAAATGTAAATCAATTCAATTCAAATTTATTTCTATTGCGCATTTTGAAACAGCATGAGCTGACCAAAGTTCTTTAAAAACATAGGCAGAAGAAAAACAGGTCAACAGAGCGAGATAAGAGGGAACCAGTCTGTGGTCTGCTTTGTAGACAAATAATGAAACTTTAAAATGAACTCTAAAACTGCCAGGAAGTCAGTGGAGGAAGGCAAGGACAGGAAAAATCTTTTCACTGACTGACTCGCACGTACGGGTCACAGTAGTCGAGGTGAGTAGTAATAAAAGCGTGAATTACTTTTTCAGAATCTTGGAATGACAGGAAGGATTTAACTTTTGCTAAGGCTCCCAGTCGGAATAAATTACCTCTCACCATGTAATTTATCTGTTTGTCAAATTGGAAAATGCAGAATCAAGAAATCACCCCAGAGTTTTTTGCGTGGGGTTTTAAAAAGGATAGCAGTGGGCCGAGCTTCCAGCACAAATTGCTGGTGAATTCAGGAGGACCAAAGAAAAGCACCTCAGATTTCAGTTTAAGTATTGGGACATCAAGTCTTCAGTCTTCAGGTGTTGGAAACGGTCAAATAGAGTCTGCAATGACTGAGTCATTTGTGACATTTTAGTAGCAAATATAGCTGGGTATCGTCTGTGAAAGATTGAAGGCGATGCTGTGCTTCCTGATGAAGAGACCAAGTGGGAGCATAATCAATCCATGTTTCCCTCAACTTCCTTGATCCAAATATATTTAAGAGGAATTCTCAAGATTATTAAATGCAAACAGAAAGCATTAACTTTACAGCAGAAATAAACATGTTTACAGCCTGGTACAAAAACGGTTTTGATCTTTACAGCTAATTTCCCCCATTCATGACAACCGTACAGAGGGTGAACTTTTCAACTGTTCAAATTATATGAATGCTTAAACTTATGCATGAGTAATGGCAAGCCCACTTTGACTGAAAAGCGGGTACCATCACAGATGGCTAGCCGCTAGGTAGCTGCTTCATTCAGTCCACCTCAGCTCCACCCACGGTCTTTGCCAATTTTTGGATTAACCGGGAGTTAGTCGTGTCAGGCGCTGCCAAGGTGGTGATGGCTACACTGCTACACTGAGAGCTTCACAAAGGACTTTTCTGGAACCAGTGGGTGACATAACAGAAACTCTGTCTATGTTTTATACAGTCTAATCTTGGGCTGATGGACGATGCCATTGTCAATCTCATGACTGACAGTCATTGACCACTCAGCCCTCTACCATTGTATCATCATGAGAGGTAGTTTGTCCCCTTAGAGTTGCCATAGAGTTGCTACCAAAGTGCCGACACGTTGGAAAGAAAATATAAAGAAGCTGTTGCTGGTGTTCATTGCACTATGTCTTCATGTCATGTTTATCATTTTCTTATTAAACACATCTAACTTAAGGTCATGTGGTGCTGAGATGAAGACGCTCTGAGAACCAGCAACGATATCATTGTCCATTGCGACGTTTCACTGTGGACATCTTGATTATCCAGTTCTGTAGACGTTGCCCAATACAGTCTGTTTCTGAAGCTATTAGACCTCTTGACAAGAGTTCTGTCGCAGTATATTGGTGTTTGACAGCAAGCAAAAAAGCAATATTCCTCTTTAAACTCTAGTGTTAAAGCAGTGAAAAATGTCTCTTCTTATGTCATTTTGTCACTGTGTTTATTGTTACAATCTCACACTTTGTCACAAAGTTTTCTCACTTTTCATTTTCATTTGGTTGACTTATTAGTGCTAATCATTTGACACTAGACATGGTGAAGGCTTGCAACCATTTTTTAAATCAAAGAATGTTATTATTTTAACCTGATCCCATAGTTTTGATAAATGTAACCTAAACTTATAACATAAATTCTCAATTATGTTGCTGCTCTTTGCTTTTTAGATGAAAAGTTGTCTTCACAACATCACATTTCCCTTATTTTTATGCACGAGGGGCAAATATCTGCTGTTGCGTGGGCTATTGATGGTGCCGGGAGATGAATTCTCTTGTACCATTTTGGCAACATGTCACTGTTTTACAAAGCAGAGCTGCAACAATAAAGAAACAAACAACCAAATAATTCAACAGGTAAGATAAATTAAACTGCATAGTGAATGATTCTCACTCCAGGAGCATAAGTTTCAGTGGAAAGGAGTTGTGTTTCAGGACTTTAAAGGAGCAGATGGTCATCTCTCACAGTTAGAAGTTGAGATGTTATTACTCCCTTCCCTTCTCTCTCAGAACAAGTTTGTGTATATCTGTATGTGTGTAGGGCAGTCATATTACAGCATATTGCTACACAAATGACCCCGCTGTGAAATGAAAACTGCTATAGAGGGAGTGAGGGAAGGAGGGAAGGAGAGAGGGATGTAAAATATAGAGGGAGAGTCATTGATTAAATGCTGCAAAGTGAGAGTAATTCTGTGAGCGCTGGGAATACACACACCACACTCCTTCCATTATTCATGGCTCTGCATTTCTCTCTTCACCCTCCTCTCCCTCTTTCACTCTCCCTTTCCTCCCTCTCTCTGTGAGCTGGCTGTCGATGAGCGATGATAAATTGTGGCCGGTGTGGAACCTGCGTTTAGTTCTGTCATTATTCAATAACAGGTGCAGCAGAAATCAAGGCAGTCTGGCAGTTATTGTACTGCTGCTGGCGCCATGTGATTATTCGCCATAATTTACTTTACTGCCCTGTCCTATAGAAGCAACGTTAACTTGAGTTGTTTGTCTAACTGGGAGAGGAGAGAACTGTGAGCATCCACCAGTTTGAGTTACTGCTCCAGTTTAATAAGAAACAAAGTCGTCGATAATGACAAAGTTGGCAGCGTTTTATCAGGGAAGTGGTGCACAGGGACATCTATCTTCAGCAGCTTGAGCAGACACAACATGGATGCTGCAGAGAGTGCACTTGAGATTCATAAAATAATGGGATTAATTGAATGCAGATAAACCTATACAACATTAAACAGAAATATAGTTATGTGAATAAGTTCTACATCTAACTTATGAGATGCCATAAAATAGTGAAAGAGTCCAAGTTGATGTCATTATGTGGCTTGTTTTGTCAAATATTCTCTGTATTTTTCAAAGTAGCCATATTGATATAAATTAGTCTACTAATCACAGGTGTCACCAATGATACTAATTAAGGTCCCGTTCTATTTAGTGTAGCAGAACCTTTCCAGTGAGCCAACATGCTCAGTAGCAGCACCCTGAACACTGTTTGACCTGAATGTAACCTTGATTAGAATCATGGTAACACCTGTGTTTATGCTACTATTTCATATCAAAATGGCTGCATGTGAAAATGTTTCCTTGACAGTGATCTGAGGCATAAAAAAGCCGCAACAAAATGCATGTGAATGGGAAAATAACAAATGATTTACAGACTGTAACAACAGTCACACACTGTAGCGGCAGTTTGTAACGTTAGTTTAAGCCATTTTCTCACTCAAACATGGCCGTTAAAGTGAACAGAAAATATAAAATGGTCAGATAACACCTTTAGATGGTGCATGGTGTAATGCTACATTGACACAGTTGTTCCCAAACTTTGCTGTGTCTAAAATACTCCACACTGCCACAGTTTAGGTAATTAATGGAGACGTTTCTTGGCTGCAGCTTGTTCTCTGGGTGAATCCATGCTCTTTGATCAGGCGCAGCAGTTCACTGTGACGTGCCAACACACGTTATGCAAATCGATGTTCTTCTGTAATCAATGACATTGATTACGTAGACTAATTGCCCCAGCCCTTAAAATGGTCTTTAAGATTTAACATTCCTGCATTAAAGCGTATAAAAACATGAGATCTTTGTTAAATATTTTGTGGAGTCTTGTACTTAACCAGAATGCTTCTAATAATAGTCAGACTCGGAGAAATCTATTCAAGGTTACTGGGTATTTCCTGCTAGTTACTAGCTAGTTGCTATAACTTCTAGGAAAACATGGGATGCATTGGGTGTGTCAGAAAGTGGGGAGGGAAGTCGGTGAACATGACTAAACATCACGTGAATAAAACTTTAATACATTACGTCATCTGCAAGCATGAGTTCTGCCTGTCAGATAGATTTTCACTGGCTGTGGTGGTTGTTTAACAATGAAGACAACAACTCCCATGACCCCCATGCTACTTCACAACATTATCACACACGTCATTTGTTATTATTTGATGTCAGACACCCCTTGCACCAGAAATTACATATTGTGCACTTAAATACGCACTTGATGGCTACATACATGATTTAGTGCTAAAAGATGGAGGGTAAAGCTGCATGTTACAAATGGTCAGTTGGTTTAAATTACTTTTACTATTACAAAAGGCTTCTGTGATGAGGTGCTGCTCATGCTGTCTTGAATAATAAGTTTGGTTGGGGTTGCTGGAATGTTAACTTGCCCAAATCCAATTAAGAGCAGGTGAGAGATGCTAACGTTACCGTAAACTCTAACAGAATCCAGGACCTGTTTCCACACAGTGAGGTGTAACTGCACAGTGGATATGGTAGCTGTGAGAATAGTGCATTTAAACATAACTTTTAACCCCACAAACAAATTTAATTCATTAATGATCAAAGATGCTCCTTGGCCTTGGGGGTAAGGCTCAGTTACTACTGTAGCTAATGCGGTTGTTCTAATGATTTCAGCTTGCATTAGAGCAGATAAAAACACTGTTTAATCCACTCAAACTACAATTGTTGCTGTTGTGTTTTTAGCTTTAGAGAACACATCATGACAGAGCCTTCATGCCCAGTTACAGCTGTTAAACTATGACTGGACAATTGCTGTTGTGGGGAGGTGTTTACTGACATCGCCTGAGAATCCATCATGTGTATCATGACTTCTACATTACTAGTTTTGACTGTCCCAGCTGGCAACCTGCCAGCCCAGCCTGACCCCCTGCAGCGGGAGCAGATATATCAGCCTGCTCAGCTTAAACTGCATTGATATGTGGGGGATTTATTCTATGTTAAGCCCACAGGCTGCAGCCTGCTGACTTATATTGGAGCCGGCCACAGCGATGGCCTATGGGTTAATGGGCTGGCAGTGGGAGCTGAGGACACAGGAATTAGGCCTCTGCTACTAATTGCACAGGGGAAAGATTTGTTTAAATTGGGAACGAATAAGCCTGCAGGGCTACAGTGGGGGGCTCTCAGCCGAGTATCCAAATCGAAGCAGTGGAGAAGTACAGTAAGGCTGTGTGTGAGGAGTTTCATTGATAAATGCAGGCATAAGGATAGTTGCTTATTTCATGAACATCACACTTTGCTTAATTTATGATGACTTTCTGCTGACCAGCACTGCTGTAGCTTAGATGTTTCTGTGAGCTCAGGCTGGACACAGTATGTTCAGTAAATATGAGCCTGTTTTACAGACTGGCAACAAGTTAAAATAACTTATTACTGTGTTCTCTAGTGCTTTATACCACCACAGTATGAACTTTAAAACTTGTTCTTTTTTTGTTCATATATATTTTATAGTTAGAGTATAGAGACTTATAATAAGGCTTTTTTGTAGATGTTTCAGATGTTTTCAGATTTCAGACACTCTCTGTATGTGGTCTGGATTAGTGGATGATGTAATCAACACGCTGAGGAGCAACTGTTTTGAAATATACGCAGACAGAGAACTCAAACGAAACACTTAAACTTAAAGTTGGTTGATTTGTATTCACACTCCCTGAAGCAGCTGAAGCAATGAAGACATGAAGCCGTTTCTGCCAGTTACACCATCTTTTGGAAGGGTTGACTTTTCTAATTTTTTTCCCTAAACTATATTAAAGCTACTATAGGAGCTTATTGATTTTTGAGGCCCCTGTGGACAAAAGCAGTCATTTTTCCACTGCGATAGCAACAAAATATAAGGTCTAAATTATCTAAATACAAATTTCCTGCGTCTTTAAACTGGCTAACATACTACTCACTATAACTTTGCCTAAATGTAAACATAGGCTAATTTATTCTGATTTCAAGAGGAATCCGATCTGATGGCAGGCCCTAAGAATAAGTATACAGCCGATTTTCTAGTGGATGGTCTTGCTTGCTTATGTGGTTCCCATACAGTGTGTTGTTAGGCAAATCCAGATGTGCCATGGGATTTTGTTACATTATTATTGCAATATAAAACTTTAAAAAAAAGTTATGAATTAAATTTTAACTAACTATCAGTGCTTTGTATGCACTCATTACCAATACAGAGGCAAATTCTAGAGCCTCCCAAAAAACCTTCAAAACCCTTTCTTCAAAGTGAACCCCAGTGTTCATCATTTGCATGGTTACTGGATGGTAGGGATTATTAGAGTGAAAGTGACTGATCCCTTATTTTTTTGTCCACCTACACTCTGGGAACTCTGTCTCCATCGGTTAGGTTGGTTATGGAAGTAATTTTGCATGGATATGAAGACAGGTGTGCCTGGAGATTTTGGCCTGCCCTTAGGTGTGCCTTGGGCACAAAAAGTTTGAACAACACTGAAATAGGTCATATAAAGACATCACTTTTAAATTGATACTGTTTCATAACCAGTTAAAAACTCCTTGCAGTAAATTTGAGCAGGACCAGTGTGTAGGATTTAGTGGTATTGAGCAATATGATAGACTGCAACCAACTGAAGACCACTTAAAACTACAGTGGCCCTGAAATTTGCCCCCCAAAAAAGACCCTTTCTAGAGCCAGTGTTTGGTTTGCCTGTTCAGGGCTTCTACAATAGCCCTGAGCGGGCAAACCAAACACTGTGTTTCAAGTGATTATACACTAATGAGAGCATACTTATGAATAATATATTCAATGTTCTTAAATGCATGACTTGTAAAGGTAATCATGTTTTACATTAACATGTAATTCAATGCCAAAATATGACCACTATTCAATCATGCCAAGTGGCTAATCCACTTTCACCTGTGTTCATTTCAGTAAACACAACCACTGATCGCTGTGAGATCCCAGAAGACGGGGAGGCTCACATGATTAGGAATGACGTTTCAATGAATTCTCATTGATTGGCTGAAGAATAGATGCTGACTAATGACAGTCAAGTGGTTTGGGATACAGAATTTTGTGTGTATTTGTTTGTGGGTCTGTTTTTCTGTTGTACTCTGTACGTGTGTATCATCAGTAGGTGTCTCATCCTCATCTTTCCTATTCTGAGTCCCTGCTTGATGCTCTACTCTTTAAGTATCTGCTCATCTGAGAGAAGTACCAATAGTAAATATTGCATGTTAATCCCAAACTTCACATCCCCCCTCCCTTCCTGGTTAACAGTCTCTAATTGGTTCATGTGTCTCCCAGCGGTGCTCCATGAGATGCTGTTTGAAGCTGCAACTGTAACTTCACTCTCTGTGGCTACAGACTCCCAATGAAGCACATAGTTGAGAATAACAAGCATATTTTTTATTTAACAACAGATGTGTCCATGTCTATCTCTTTATAAGCTCCTTTGCTCTTTTTCACTGCCCCTTTTTTTGGATGTTCTCCCTCTCTCCACCCCTCCTCTCTGACGCTCTGTTAAGCCTGCTATCTGATGTGTTAATGAGGCACTAATGAGACAAGGTCCGTCTTAATCTCAGGCAGAAAACCGGAGCGCCGCACGATTTTAAACAGTCCGTGGGATTAACAGAGGGAAGGGTGCTCCGTGAGGCAGGGGGCGTGAGAGAAACAAACGGAAGGAGAAAGTGAGACCGAGAGAGACAAAGGTGAAAAGCAAGAGTTGTGTACAGGCGTGCGTGGTGTAAATTAGTTAGACTTAGTGTAATGTTCTGTGCTAATGACTTTTAGAACATGAGTGGGTGGAAGGAGTCAGTATCTGTAGAAGAGAGCAGTGACCCTGATGGGAAACAAGTGATGAGGCAGTTGTTGTGTGCACACTTAACACCCACACATTTGTTTTAAGAAGAAAATGCACAGAAAGTGTAATTTTCAGTCGCACTTCATTTAACAGTACAAAATAGACATAACAACATGTGCCTGGACAAAAACTAGCAATAATATGTTTTAACTAGGCAGTGTTAGACTCTTAGTCGACTTAATTAGCAGGGTTATTGAGGACACATTAAAACAGAACTGTACCGCAAACTAAAGTATGTTTTTTCCCACTGTTAGACCCATAGTAGACTTTCTTAGAGGATAAACAGGGACACATTACCCCAGAACTGTACTGGAAACTGAGGTGTATTGTTCCCCACTATTAGACAATTATTAGACTTTAGAGGGTAGTTAGGGACACATTGAAACAGAACTGTGTGAGACCCTTATCAGACGTCCTTAGAAGACATCTTGGGGGCACATTGCAGCAGAACTTTACGGTAAATTAAGGTGTAGTTTCCCACTAAGGAACCCTTATTAGACTTTCTTAGATAGTAATTAGGGACACATTACCACAGAACTGTACTTTAAACTAAGATGTATTGTTCCCTACTGTTAGATCCTTATTAGACTTTTAGAAAGTAATTAGAAACACATTTTCTATTCTTATAATTCTTTATGCTTATATATATTTTCTATTCTTGAACAGGAGCACCTGTAATGACAAGTTTCCCTCTGGGGATCAATAAAGTATTTTTGATTCTAATTACAATAGAACTTTACTGTAAACTGAAGTGAAATCACCTATCTGATAGACTTCCCTGTTTAAAAATAGTATGTGAACCAAATCTACAAAGTAAAGGCCAAAATTATCGAGGTAAAGGGATATTTTGCCGATGGATGACTGCCAGGGGCGTGTCCAGACTTTGTTGACTTGGGTGGCCCAAGTGGGACACTGACTTGCGCAGGGGTTACATTACATACTTATTGTAATACTGTAGGCAGATAATGTGATTGTCTAAAAAAGGACATTATTTCTAGTTTTTGTCTAATTTGATACAAAGTACAGCTTGTTATGTCTTGTTAGTGTACCACTGGGTTTTGTCTAATTATGGCATAGTTGTGTTTAAAGAACATATTATTTCTCATTTTGTCGAATCTGATACAAACTGCTGCTTGTTTTGTCTTAAAAGTGTACTGGAAAATAAAGAGCAACCCAGTCTTCATCCCCTGTGAATCTTCTTTACTGTCTTTTAAGTTTCAGCTTCTTTCATCCTCTCTCCCACCTCCGTCTCAGGTCCAGTCCGGCCGTCCTGTAGCCGTCTGTTTGTCCCTGCTCTCAGAAAGATGAAGGGATGTCCTCTATTTCTTTTGGTGAAAAAAAAAATTACACTGCAGATGTTCTCTTGCTCCCCCTTCGTTTACCATTGGGATCCCTCTAATCAATCAAGTCAATTACCACTGAAGTCTCATCATTTCCCCTCATCACAGATTGATTTGTGTTTGATTTACTTGAAAGTTCGCCAGAGTGACTTTGAGTGGCCAGAAGTTTCTTTTGCCTAAACTTGGAAGCATAAATTAACTCAGGAGCAGTGGATTCCTTTCTTTTAAATTGTTACTGCTGGCTTTGCTATGAGTCATGGGTTTGAGAACTTTTGACTTGTGGCAGACTTGTAAAGCTGACAGCTGATTTTAGCTGTCCCAGTCTGAACTGCGGCTGTGAAGTTGCCCTTCTGCTTGCCTTCACACTCTTTTTGTCTGACGCCATATGTTGCTTTTTTGACCGAGATTTTGCCCTAGGGATTATCTCGGATTATCCAAAAGTCTCGTCTTCGAGCTCCAATCCCACTTCTGGCTTCTTCCTCTGACTTCTGATTCCCCTCTGCAACCGGAAACTTTTCTCTAGATGATATATGCACAATTGTCCAACACTTAGTTACCATTCTAATAAAATGCAAAATACTCTGAGCCCAGAGGGGTGGATTCTCATGATTACCTGAAGCATTTAATCAAATTTGTCACAGATGAGAAAAAGTCATTTTCTCTAAAATAGAGGAAGTGGAATTTTACTGCACTTATTGGAAATTTATATTGCAGACTATATAATACATGTATGGAACTACACAATCAAGTGACGTTTGTAAATGTAAGTTGAAAGAAAGAGGAAAATATTAGTTGTTACATAAATAAAACAGGGCCAGCCCAAGCCTTTGTGGGGCCCTAAACATAATTTTAATTTTCCTGCTTTTCTCAGAGTCAGAAACTAATAAATGCCATAGGGGAGACTTTTTTTATGTATTAAATGTCGTCTGATGTTATGTAAAACGGCAATATTAGGCTATTTAGCAAAATAAGCAAGTAAACTGAGGGAGCATTTTATGCCAAGTTCTGTCTGAGTGCAGGCTCACAGTCTCACTTTGGAAACCCCTGTATCAGAGTAAGATAAGATCTGAGAGGTGCAACAAGTTACATCATGCAACACCAAAACATCAGACACTCAGGAAACCACAGGGATTTATAAGGTTGATACAACAGACTGTTTTTCTCCAGTCTGACGTCCACGTACCTGTATGCCTCTTTATTTTTGACATGTAGTTTAAGACCGTGCAGTGCTAATAGTCCACATTTTCAGTATAAATTTAAATTGCTATATTATTGTCCAAAAATGGATTACTTTACTGCCTAATTCCACCCATATGTCTGCATTTCAGTTATGCATATTTTACCACATGCCATCACTCATGAGAGCAACTGATATTGAGGCTTTAAATCTACAAATACGCTTCACTGGTGCAGGAAATACTGTTAGAGATTCATGTAATGTTGTGTGTTCCACCCTTTACTTTTACAAATGTGCACATTTTCCAACTCTGTGGGAATTGTTGAAACATGTTAACATTTACTTTTTGGCTATACTTATCTTGTGCTGCAGAATGCATATGAGAATGCATATGAGAATACATATGATAACGTGTAGAACTTGTCTTGTATGGTGTTAAGTGACAGTGGGATTATGGGAAGTGAAGCTGCAGCAATCTGTCTCCTCGCTAACAGAACTGGGTCTCACGACACATCACGCCACACGGGGAAAGTGTCAGAGAAGTGATCTCTTTTTTAAGGATTTGCTGCTGTAATATTTAGGACGCACACAAGCCACACGTGGGTTTGTGTAGGCATGCAAGCAGTGAGATACACACTCACACACACACGCTCTGTGGTTTATGTACATTATGCACAGATGCTTTATGTATGCACACACACACAAACAAACAGCAGATCAGCTTCAGGCAGGCATCCTGCGCACTCACAGGCAACCAGAGGCAGCGGCTGTTTGCATGCCAACTGTAACATACTTGAATTGTGTGAACTCACATCCACTCCAGTGATTTATGCAGGAAACGTTAAAAAAAAATGTGACCAGAGAGAAGAGGGAGTATGGAGGGATGCTGGCCCACTTGAAAACTGAATATTTATGACACCATGACACAATGCACTTCCACTAAGGCCTCCCCACTCTGTCTCGCTCTTGTTTAAGTGATAAATCTATTTCCCAAGGTTGTTATTACTTACCATTGTTTCATTTCTCACCTCTGTGTAGCCCCGTGCAAATAAAGTGAACTCAGCAAAAACTAGGCAGAATTTAAATGAACAGAAACAAAGTCACGGTAAACTAAAATGAACATAAACTGAGCTAATATTTCCTCCAGTTTTTTCATCTCTTATGGTCGAAAAAACAACAAACATTCCTCCAATCTGACTGATACACGTGTGGGCGCACCATTTCATCACTCGCTCCTGTATGAGGAATGAGGTATACAGGCTATACGGCAGCTGATAGCGTAACCCAATACACTAATGCATAATGATATGTGGGACTATAAGAAGATTGGTCATGCTCTGATACACATGGTAATATGTTCTTATACATATGTATACACATTCATGACACTATTCACTCATATTCATAGCTGCTAACTTGCACATGCAATAATGAGTTAGGTAGTGTACAAATGTATGAATATGATGAATATTTAATATAACACTTTAATTAAGTCTTATTTTTTAACACCCTTTCCAAGAAATTTGCAATATAGCAGCAGTTTAACCTTTACACATTTCTCCATCACCTATTGTTATCATCTCCATTTTAGCTTTTGTAATAAGTGCTTAGACAAGGTAGGGTGACCGTTTTATGTGGGACTGCACAGCATTTTTATCAATTTCCCACATAATGAGCCCATGTCCCATATTCTGATTGGCTCTAGCGTTCAAAAGTCAAACTACTGCAGGACAGACACTTTCGTTAAATCTGGCTTTTATCCAATGACTATGAAGAAAGCAGAGACGGCTGCTATCACAGGACTGTGTTTGATGTCAATCAAACTGCGCTCACATGCAGGTTAACCTGGCACCATCTTTGCTACCTTACACTCAATGCAAAAAAAATTGCAAGTCCCCACTAAGTCACAAGCTATGCAGATTAAGGAAGACTTTAATGGAAACTAACACAAATAAAAAGAAATGCAGTCACCACGAAGACTGGTAACCTACTCATCTATTGTTTTTTGTGCTACTGAATCAACCAGAGGGCAAAGCATAGAGATCTTATGAGCTAAGTGGCGTAATAGAAATGTTTATTTTTTAATATCAGAATTTTAGGCATTCTCCCTCACAAACATGCTGTTAGTCCCACATTTGTTTTGTTTGAATCTGGTCATCCTAAAACAAGGTGTCAGATGCTTCAGATAAAAAATATCTTATTCTTTGATAAGAAATCTTGGCACACAATGCTCTGTTTTTGTTCTGCCAGTGAGTACTGACTGTCAGTCCCACATGACACTCACACATCAGCTAAATTACGGAACAATTTTTACACCGAAGACAACGTGAATGATATTGTGAGAAGCCAGTTATTAAGTGTAAACAGTACATGAGCATAACAGCAACATTGTGATGATCTTCTGTTCCACATACAAAGCACTGACAGGAGAGCTCTGAATATTGAAAAGTCATTGACATTTTAACCGCACCTGAAGCTACGCCTGCTAATGTTGAAGAAATCAGTATCAGTAAGTTAGATTTTGAAAGTGTCCAACCAAAACCAATCTTGAGTCACTAACTGTATCCAACCACCTCATGTCTCGATTTTATATTATTATGTACAAAAACATAACCCTTGTGGAAACGTCCAGTCATGTGCAATACTGTATATGCATGGACAGAGGGAGGACAAGTAGGCAGCAATATAGCAAGAAGGCCATCATTTGATTTATTGATTGCTGTCCAGATGTAAAGAAGATTTCAAAAATTATAATGAAAAATGCCTCCAAAATACAATACTTACCACTGGTTTAAATCAGAAAAGTAGAAATATTTATTACTGTCGCGTGCACTGAACAAGACATACACCCATATGCACGCACACAACATGGCTCATATATAGAACATAAATCCAGCATAACTAATCACATTGAACAACACACTAGACTCATTACACAGTTTGCTCTCCCACATGGAGACTGAGGTGACAATCATCATCTCTATCTAACACATTTTTATTGCGTTTGACAGTTGGAGCCAAATGTCTCTTTACACTTTCAGTGGAAAGTATGATTTAATTTTACATGGTGATTAAAATGAGTATAATGGGAATTAGCATATAGATGTTGTAATATGAAGAAAAATGGATTTATAGTACATAGATAATGCACTAATGTATTGTGATACACATGCCATTGTACATAATGTGCATTATTTTTATGCAGCAAATGGACCTGGGACACAGATGGACTCTAAAAGAAGATGTTTTGTGCATAGAAATGATTTCAGAGAAGCCAAAAAATATGCTTAGTTGCTGTAAACGGAGCTAAAATTAACCCAGCTGAATAAAAGAGCCCTGCAATAAATGTATGAAAGGTTAGTTTTTGTCAAAACTGTTTTAGAGAGGTGTTGATTCAGTATCATGGTCATTTTGAGGGATATTTTTTGCGGTGCTGTTGAGTTTTATCTCATTACACTGAAAAGTGTTTCTAATATTTTGTCCACCATGCAACCAAATATTAGAAACACAGCTCATTATAATCCAATCAGGGTGGGAAATTAACTTTTTAAAATGTGAACATCTGCCAGCCACCAACAGATATATGTTCAATTCCACCAGCCTCTTAATAGTGAATCATTATTTAGTGTTTTAAATCTACCAGCCACTCATATTTAACCAACATTTGGCCGGAGTCTGGTTCTAATTTCCCCACCCTGAAAACCAATACAGTTCAACAGCACAACAAACCACAGCCTCTAAAATGACCATAATGCTGAACCAACACCTCTCTAAAACAGTTTAGACAAACACTGCTTATAATAATCTCAATGAAAGTAGGATTTGTTTCAGAACTGTTGCATTCGACTAGGTGTACCTAATAAAGCTGCAATGATAAGGAAGTAGTCATTTCATGCTCTTGGAAATTTGATGGATATTTTTCACTTGTTTCAGATTTTTATTGACAGTTAACAGATTAAACGAGAAATAAATGCCATTTTAATTGATATATGGACTCTTAAAGAGACTAGTTTTGGCCTGAAAGAGATACAAATGAACAGATGTGCAATGAAAATAATGCTGCCTTAATGCAGCTATATAACATTTTGCTCATACTTGTGCCTTGATGTAGGAAAGAGTATTGTAAGATCACACATTCTTGCCATCCAGGTGCTTCATCTATTTTCAAGCAGGACACAAAATGGCTGCCACCCTTTCACAATTTTTCTTGTATTACAGCTAAACAGTGTACTAAAATACACTCTGAACACATTTTACACAATGCAGTAATGCGGGATCTTGATTAATATTTATTTGATAAGCATTGCCCTGTCTGACAGTTTAATCTGAGTTTCAGGAGCCTGAGACGCTGCACCAGATGGACATGAGTGGATAGACCTACAACCAATCAGATCAACGAAACATTTGACTTTTCAAATCACTTTAACTTTGGGCCACTTCGACCAGCGCAGTTACAGCCTCAAACCAATAACAAAAATATGTGAGTTGTCGTCTCAGCAGGCAATGATCACTCCCCTCTATTCAGGCATGTGTGACTGTGCCCTCCATCATTGTATGGAACCTGCCTCATATTAAATAAACAGTTGTGATTGGGTCGACCAGATCCAAGGCCGGTGGAATTCTGTCTGAATGGAAGGGGCACCAGACATATCTGTTAGAACAAATTAAACCGTCAGCTCGGTACAGTCGTTTCGTTCCCAGGTCTGTTGAAAATGTAAATATTGCCTGATGTTCTTGAAGGCTTTGAGGTTCAAAAGAACTAAATGAAATTCCCAATATAGAACCTTCCTGCTCTCTTCAAAAGATTAATTTAGTCATGATGAATGATGAATTCAGAGTAAACGCCGCAGTAAAAATTACTACTCAGTAACTGTTTTCTCTGCTCAACACTTCACCACTCTTCTTGCAAACCTGCCACGATGAATAAAACACATAAAGGACATTCAGATCTTCATTCTCTTTTATTGGACAACTTTTGAATTCAGTAGACCCTCAAAGCTTCAAAGCCGAACTTCCTGTTATTCAGCGCCTCTCCATGTCAGATGAAAACTGGCCACTTTAAAAAGCAGTCGAATAAATCTGCAGCGGTAAATCTTTCAACAAGCCAACTGTAGACACTTGCCAGGTCCCTGTGTGTACTGATGTGTTTTTCAGGATGGCTAATTAAATACCTGTCTTATGACCTGTCCTGATTATGATAATCGACTGCCAGGCAGGCAGGTCTCTGCAGATCAGACAGTGGATGTCCTTGTGATTATAAGTGTAGCAGAGCGGGGGAGGACCAGGGAGCAGATCATTAGTAGGTCTAAATGTGGTAGCACCACTCAGGGGGCCCTATGATCACTCCTGAGAGAGCGGCAGGCTCACAGAGAGGAGGAAGATTGAAGATTGTGTTTGTGCGAAGGCCTGTTTCCACTCAATTTTGTTCCACGGGATGAGGCGGAGAGTGAGGACGAGGTTTGAGGTAGATTAAACATCAAGAAGATAAGAGATGATAGATATCTTTACTTGAGCACCTGAGTCTTACCTGATCCAATTCCAAACTGAGTTGCTTTGATGTAGCTGGGAGCTCACAGCGAGGCGTGAACTGGCTGCTTCTCAACCGAATTTCTATCCATTGTGGTTTTAAAATTCTCTGTTTGAATTTGAGAAGGTTGCTGCTGAACATGACGAACATACACACCAAACCAGCTGCCCTCTTCACATTGTACATGTGCCCTGTCGCCGCCATGTTTGCACAGTGTACACAGGAAAGTCTGCATCCAGGGTTTGAATTACACAGGAGGCCCTGTTTTCTGGTGCACACCACTACTAAAACATGTCAGATGCACAAGCATATGGAAGTGTGCAGCAGTGCAGTCAATCACAGGGTTAGTGCAAAAAATTCTACTGTTAAAAAATCATAATAAAAGTAGAAGTCACAAAATCAGCAGGGGGACACAGGTAATGTTTTTCTGCCTCTCATTCACAATTGTTAATCACATTGTTGTGTTTTTGAACTGCAAATACTTCTTCTTGTGCTTTTTAAATAAAAAAAAAGAAAAGAATGTAAGAAAAGAAATATAATCTGTAACACTGTAAATAAACAGTGTTTTAGAGCTCCCCCTAAATGCCTCAGAGTAAACTTTAAGGGGAGCCGAGCTTCCCTTAGCTCCCCCATTATTTGAAGTATGTCTGCATCCCAGCTTCATTATACACCCATAGAACCAAAAATTAAACATTACTCCTGGGCTGGAATAATTAGTTTGTTAAATGATTTAACAACTTTAATTAAGACTATGCACCATCTCAGTGAAATATACCCTGAAATAATGAAGGTTTTAAAACTAGATTTTGACACAAGCCTCCTTTACATGAAAGATCAGGTAATAATGTTGTTCTTTAGTTGTACAAATTCCCTAAAAAATGTGCAGTTAATTAAATTATCCCAAAACACACAATGAACCTGTCATGGCAGTTTTAAAGCTCCTAGAGTATAGCCTTTTTTCAATGTTTGAATACAAATACACTGTCCATACTAAGTGTATTTTTGTGTATTATCTGGCAGTTTCCTTTGTCTATTGCTGTTGTCTGTATTGTGTTTATTGTCCTAACACTGCTTTTATGCTGCTTTCTCTGTTAAATGAGAGCTGTTAATCTTAATGAGACATTTATCTGGTTAAATTAAGGAACAGAAAGAACTGACGGAGGCAGTAAAAACATGATGTCATTCATAAAATGCTTACACCTCAACTAAATTACAGAACACTAGGCTACATGGTGGTGTAACATGGCAGACTCTTCGTGGAAGAAGACCTGCACCTGCTGTAGATATAAATGACTCACTCAGGTAACGCAAACACAACGATTATTAGTTTTAGGCGATTACACACTAATGAAATCACTAATGAATGTTATATTCCATCTGCCATATTCAGCCAATAAACCCCCATAAATCAAAGACTGTTTCCGTAGGAGCGCTTCCTAGACTTAATATGCATTTGTTTGAGGTGCTCTTTGGATAAGGACATGTGTACATAAAAATAACAAAAAAACGTCAGGGCACTGTCTTTTATGCCTTGGATTTTTTGTGATTTTTATTAAGTCCCTATTAGGGCTGCAACTAACAATTATTTTCACTGTCAATTAATCTGTTGATTATTTTCCTGTTCAATCAATTAATCCTGTCACAATCTTGTCACTTGTCTGCTCTGCTTGTTTAGATCTAATTTTCAAGTCTTTCCTGCAATGATTATTTTTATTATTGATGATCAATCTGTCACAACTCAAAGATATTCAGTTTACTGTCACAGAGGAGTAATGACAAGAAAAAAATATTCAGATTTAAGAAGCTGAAATCAGAGAATTTGGTCTTTTTTCTTAAAAGATTACCTAAACCGATTAATCGATTATGAAAATAGTTGTCGATTAATTTAGTAATTGAGTAATTGTTGCAGCTCTAGTCCCCATAAATTTTACACACTGGACATTTAAAAATAGCCTTTGGAAAAGTATTTCATACAAGCAGAGATCATAATGAGATTAAAGTTTAAAAGTTGGCACTGGTTATGTGTATTTACATAATGCAAAACATGGAAAAAATATACAGGAATACTGGGAATAGAGATTACATGATATTAAATATGAGGTGAAAACTGTTTCCAGCACTGATTAGGTCTGAGCTCCAGGATATGTGATGAGATTAGTTGTGCTGCCATGGCAACACTATCTGACCTTAATATGTATGGAATATATATGGCCACAGTTGTAATACCTAAATGCTGACATGTGTACTTGTGGTTGTGTGTGTGTATGTGTGTTTGTGTGTGTGTTTGTCAGCATTACATTCACACACAGCACAGCAACAGTCTCTTTCTGTCTTTCTCTCGCTCTCGCTCCCTCCCCATCTGTCACAAACACACACATACACATACACACACACACACACAAGCTTCCAGACCCACCACCAGCACTGTGCGCACACACAATAGAGTGCATGCTTTATGTGCGCTCGGAGACCGCTGTGCTCTATTTGACATCATATTGAATTTGGTGGGGTTGAAGACAGGGTGTTTGCTGAGCCTAATTTACCTGGGCTAGACCTCACAGAGGGCCTGGGAGGGGCTGATAATTAAAATGGCTCACTGCTGCTGGGATGGAATATTCATGGGAGATTACTTCCACCCTCAAACATCCCTGCACTTCACTGAGATGTACGTGTGTGTGTGTGTGTGTGTGCACAAACATGCTTGCCTGTGTGGTGTCTATGTGTAAATGTGATAAGAGTGAGTGTGAATTGTAGAGACAGAGACATTTGTGTTCTGCGTGTGCGTGTTTTTGTTTTATTAGTCGGTGTGATTGTGTGTGTGAGAGAGAGTTTTTGTGCCTGTCTGCTCCCCTCTGTGACCTTTCTCCCTCCCCGTAATGTAAAGTCATCAGCGCGCCGCAGAAGAAGATATTTGGGTCAGTGTGAGACGCCACACACGAGATGAGATGAAAGACAGGCAGGCGGAGTGAAAGACGGACAGAGAGAGAAATAATGAAATTGACGGGTCCCATGAGGTGATGACAGCAGGCTGTCCTCACTAGTTGATGGATGACAAATGCTCAGTGTCCATGTCTATCAGAGTCCCTGCACATCTCTGTCAATAGAGCACAAGTTAAACAGAAAATCTGGCCTTTTGGCTTTAATTAACATTGTCACTGACATTTTCTCGCACAGTTAATGTTTTGCTGAGATGTGGATCAGTGATGAAACATTATAAACTGGCATAAATTCAACTTGGATAATAAAGAGTTTTTTGGGCATAAATATGTGTGCAGAGAATTTGCTGCATTATATGTCTGAATATTTGCATTTTTTTTTTTTGGCAAACTTCTTTCAAAGGCATAGTTTGCATTATTCAAAGTGGGGTTGTACAAGGTAAACTGATAGTCAGTATATTACCTACAGGAGATGGAGGTCGACATGCCCGTGGTTTGGAGAAGCAGAAAGGAGAACCAGCATGGAAGCTTATTAATGTACTGTAGCTTCCCAGCAATGTGCTAATTCATGGTGCTGGCTAGCCTGACTCCCTTGTTGAGGGAGTGTGTTTGCTTGAGTTGCAGTTCTGTGATAACTTTAACTCTTTTGAGGGAGCATGTTTGCTAGCATTTCTAGTACGTAGTACTCTTATAACTTTGCTCCTAGGAGGGACGTTAACTTTACTGTTTTATCTTTATGTTTTCTATAGTTTATCATAGTCGCTTACTTATTTTAAGAAAGTAGTTTTCTGCTCCACTGTTGAGATCCCTTTTGTTAACCACCTTTGTTTACATTTGTTAATAAAAGAGACACATTTGTATACATCATTTCTTTTGGGGTTTTCATTATTGTTACTTGCCCCATCCCCTAGATTAAACCGGGAATGTAAATAATCGCTGGCACATGAAGCACATAACATTATGTACCTGACAACTTTTCATAATGTTTTAGCTCCATATGTGGCACTAACCCTGAACTCTTGGGAGAAAGTCTTGTGTTTGAGTCATCCATCCACCCCACCTCCTCCATACAGACTTTCTAGCTCTTTATAAGAAGTGGAAAGTCCTGTGTGTCTCATACAGCTCTGATGGGTTTACATTGAAGTCAATTGAAAGCCTGGTGCGTCTTTTTCAGCTGCTAATTGGTACCATGCGTGTCTGTATGAGTCACTGAAGAGGCAGTGACAAAGAGTTGTTATGTGATGGATTGAAAATTAGAACGGCCTGCCAATTATTATGTAAACCAGATATTCTTTTGAAAGCACCCTGAGGGCAAACTATGCAGCATTTTCCCAAAAAAACAATGCATAGGCGTACAATCCCACGACCCACCGGAAGTGTGTGGTGGCACCTGCATCGGCCAAGACCCCTCTCTCTGCATGTACCCTCTTTATGTTTTCATTGTTTTGCTGTGCTCAGAACACTTTACCAACCCAAAATGTTGGTACTTCACATACATGCATATATAGTGTACACTTAAGCTGATATTTGTTTTTTGGTTGAACCTTCTTTTAAGTGGCTCAAATAAATTCAGCTGCTGACACTGTCCACAGCAGTACACTAGCTTCCACACAGTCCTGCTGCTTCAGTAAGTGCCTCATACAACCCCACTTGAAATAATCCAAACCATGACTTTAACCTGGACACCTGAGGACAAACTAAAAATCTTCAGAGGCACTACTATTTTTTCTTTTTCTTTTTTTTTACAGACTCTTTCATTTGTCCAAACTTAACCAAATGGCCCATGATAGCTCTTTTCTTTATGATGAGTCCTTATGTGCTTGAGTGAATGAGCCAATGTGTCCTTTGTGAGCACATAGGCAGTCTGGAAAGCCTTGACCTTTCATCCAAGTGGCGAATAGACTCCACACCTCCTCTCCAACCTCTCTTTTTTTCCCCCCCTCCTCTCCGTCTCCTCGCCTCATTAGGGTAAATTTGAATCTGAGGCCGTTAAGGAGCGCAAAGCAAGAGTCTGAAATGAGATGAAAACAGTAGGAAGGCAATAAAAAAGCCTTGTTAGAAGAATTTTATTACCGTTTACTCCGCTCATAGTCTGGAGAACAGCCTGCATCACACCAGGCACTGGATCTATATCCATCATAATGGAGCTGAAAAAAAGACCTTTGCTTTTTTAATTTTACTCATATTTAATGCAGACAATGGAAGAAGACGTTCCGGGCCATTTTCACTTATTCTAAAAACCAACAGCAGTGAATTTTTCCCTCTGCTGACATCTAAAAATACACTCTACTGTCTCATCCTTTGTGAGAGTTTCTTAGAAAGCAAGCAGCACATGACCTCACTGTGGTATTTGGTATGAGGATCTAAACCGGAGCATCTTTCATACACCTGAGCAGATACAGGCCTCTGCTCCAACCATTAATCATAATTCCGTGGCTTTGTGTGTGCGAGAGAGATAGAACAGCAGATGAAGACACAGAGCAGATTGAGCTATTTGTTATCACAGCTTATCCCAACACCGGGATGCCTGCTATTATCCTGCCAACACTGGGAATGGCAGGTGGAAAATGGGATTCCTCCCTCTGCTCTGTTATTTTATTGGATTTTTTTTCCCCTTTATTCTTTCCTCTGCTCCTTCTGACGGATTGAGAATAATTTTCCTGCGTGCATTCATGGAGGTCACGCAGGCGAGGGCAAAAAAAAAAACTGGGAGGAAGGTGGCTGAGGGCAAGGTGGGAGAGGAAGAGGGGGAGGAGGTGACATGCTGATAGGGAGAGATAAACATTTTTCTGCAGTTGTTATCCTAGGTGAGGCTATGACCTCTCTGGCTTGTTGATTGTAATGTTTGGCCGAGGCGTTATCTCTCTACCGCAGAGAGCAGCAGATACTGTCTGGAATATTAGCCTCGTGTTAGCCGGGCAAAGACACTGGGATGCTCGAGCTTTGCTCTCCATAGGAGAGCGTGCACATGTTTTCTAAGCATGTAGGTGAGCAAACACACCCAGTGCTGCAGGTATGGCCCTGCATGTTATGTAGCTCGTTTTTCTTTGGAATCCTTAAAGGGTCACTTCAGTGCTTTTCAACATGGACCCTATTTTCCCATGTCGTGTCTAAGTCTAAGTGACTAATGGGGACAACAATTTTTGAAAGTGGTCCAGTATTGAGGGAGAGTGCTGCAGCCGGCAGAAGCAAAACGTAATCCCTCCAGGCAACTGCACATGGTTAATTACATCCACTAAAAGTGCTTGTTTTTGTCACTGACAGGCTCAAAATGTTGTGACTTTAGTACAGTGCCATGTGCAGTGTGACATGGTGTCAATTTTACAGTGGCTAACAAGCTGTTCTGATATAAGTCAGACGTAGGTCCTCCTCATCTATGATAAAACCCAGTTCAGATTCACACCTTAATCTTAATTGGTGTATGTTTTATTTTGGACATTGCTCTATCATTGTTGAATGAGACTACCCCTTTTTTTAAAAACAAAAAAACAAAAAACATTATATTATGGCCACACTGCTTGTATGATGCTTGCTGATATGAAGTCTGTCTGTGTGACTGTCAACACATCATTTTTGATCTCTATTTTTGCAGAGACCTGCATGCCCCACAGGGGAAAAAAATAGCTGAGATGCCGAATCTCTATTTGAAGCGTGCCTGCAGCTGCGTGTGACATGTGGGCTGTCTGGCTACTCTAACCTGTTCATATGGGCACCAAAATGAAAAGCAAGAGGTTCCACCACACAAACACGCTGCTCACACAGTCAGTCCAGAGTGTAACCTGTTGATTCTCCAATTTTGTTGATTTCGTCCTTCTTTTTATTCTTTACGTACTTTTTTTGCTTCTTCCATGGATAAGTTGGTTATGTAGTTAAATTGTTTCTTTTTTGTCGTTTATGATTGTGAGTCTGTACGGGGTCTTTTATTTTGAAAATCAACAGTACTGTCTCCACTTTTTCTGTTTGACTTCCCGCCTGTTTGATCTGCTCTGTGCAGATTGACGCGGCATCCTTCAAAAATAGACGACGTATATTTGAAGCGGAGCATTCACAAGCATCATGTAGAAAGGCAGCGATCAGTCAAGTCAAAAGATACATTTTGCTTAACCAAAAACAGCTGTGTTATACTTTTGCCAAACTCACCAGACACCCTTTGCAAAATGTAATTCTAGAATTGTCCTCTTAATTTAAACAACAGCTATGGAAACAAACTAAAATTCACCAAAAACATCTTTGCTCATTTTTCCACTGTTCCAACAATCGCCAACTCTGGTCATTTGGTCACAGTAAACCCTTTATTCATAGCATTAGATGTGAAAATATTCTGGTCCTACACCCTGTTTCTCCCCGCTGCTTTGCTGATATCCGACCTCCCTCTTGTTCCTCTCTGGATATTTTCACATCCAACGCTGATGATGATGATGGCGTTAAAATTACAGTTTTGCCAAGGGGTTAGTTTGGCGAATGCAATAACACAGCAATAACACTTAGAATTACAATCTGAGCCGGTCAGGGGCACCTTTATTGGATGAACTGTGATGGTGCACAGATGCCCGGAGAGAATATGTTTTAGGTTAGTTTTGCTTCTGCCAGCTGCAGCGTTCTCCTTCAGTACTGGGCCAATTTGAGAAATTGTTGTCCCCATTAGTCACCTAGACACAAAAACATGGGGAGATAGTGTCCAAGTTCAAAAATACAGAAAGAGAAAACACATAGCTTCAGAGTCTCAGCATGAATGAGTGAGAGGAAGATAGAAAGTATGTACTGTATATTTAGCTTGGACCGCTATGCGTGCCTTTAACTCCTGAGGTCAGCGCACAGGGGGATGCGTGGATTAAAGATAGCGTTCAAGAATATTCATTATTTATTCATCCACTTCCACCTACCTCCACCACACCACTTACATCCCTGTGGGTGAGCGCAGTGCAATTAGATCTCTGCAAATAAAGACGCAACTTATCTGGAGCTAAATGTGGACGAGCTGCGTGTGTGAATGAAACATGAGCGCAATGGATTACTAAGCAGTTTATGAGTCTTGTGTGCAGTCATGAAAGATGTTTAGTTTGTAGCGTGATGTAGCGTTACAGCGAACCAAGTGAAAATGAATTAAAGCAGTGCATGGTGGATTAAGTTGTGATGAAGCATGCACTCTTAGAAATAAAGATGCCACGTAGAACTATAAAGGGTTCTCTATTTTGTCCCCAAGAGAACAATTTTTGCTTCCTTGTTGGACTTTTTACATGGTTTCCTTTTGGAACCCTTTTAGAGAGTTCCACCTAGAATCCAACATAAAGGATTATACCCAGAATCATCTGTGAAAGGTTTCACCCAGGTTCCACAGAAAACCTTTATATAATGTAATGGCTCTACCATTACATCATATAAAGGTGGGTTTGATTCAGAACCCTCACATTTTTTAAGGCTACTTACAAGAACCCAACCAGGAGGTTCTACTGACAACTTCAATTGCTTTTTATATTCCAATGGTTTTATCCAAAACCAACCAACGGGGTTCAATTGAGAACCTTTTTATGTTCCAAGTGTTTTATCTGGAACACACTCAGGGGGTTCTGTTGGCAGCCTTTTTTATATTCCAAAGGTTTTGTCTAGAGCCCATCAAGAGGGTTCTACTGGAAACCTTTTTGTATTCCAAGGATTTCTGTAGAACACAACCAAGGGGTTCTACCAAGAACATTTTGGTATTCCAAGAGTTTTATCCAGAACAAACCAAGGGGGTTCTACCATTTTATATTCCAAGGATTATATCTAGAACACAGCCAGGGGGGGTCTGCCAAGAACAATTTTGTATTCCAAGGGTTTTATCTAAAACACATTCAGGAGCTTCTACCCAAAATCTTCTCAGAGCTTTTCAAAGATTGTTAAAATCCTCGGGGTATTCTTCGCATGAAAAGGCGTTATTAACGGCACTCTTATAAAAGAACTTTGAAAAACCATTTCTGCAAAAAAGGGTTCTTCAGAAGCAACTGGTTCTTGGTAGAACCTCGGCCATTCAGGGAGAACCATTTAGGAACCCTTATTACTAAGAGTGTGGTGAAGCTGGAGAGGAAGTTTAGCATTATGTGCGTGATGCAATGGCATGTGAGAGAAGCAGAATATAGGAGGGGGGAAGAAGATGGCATGAGCTCCTGTGGATTTGTGTCAGTGGGTGATTTCATGTGCGAGTGGACTGTGAGCGTGTAATGAAAATGAGGGCATGTGTGCATTATTGCATGCGGCGGTGGCGTGAGTGTTTGGATATGCGTGTGTGTGTGTGTGTGTGACCATCTCTATACCCTCCGGTCAGGTAGTAGCACTTGAGATTGGGTCAGTGTACCCCTGCTGAACAGATGGGGGTCAATTGGATGCACCCATGCAGAGCCAGTCTAACCTTGAACACTGGCACTGGGTGCAGGTTACCTTTCCAATTTACCCATGGCTCCCCCTGCCAAGTGGAAGAGCCATGCCAGCCATAACCAGCTCCCTCCTCCTCCTCCTCCCATCCAATTCACTGCGCTCGCAGCTGCCAACTCCCCCCTAAGCTACCAGTCAGAGGGAGAGATGAAGAGGGGGGAGGGGGTGTGGAGCGTGTGAGAGGGAGACAACAACAAAAAAGAGAGGGATTGGCAATAATGAGGATTTACAGAGGAAATGAAAGGAAAGAAGAGAGATGAAGAGATGGCATGGTGGAAATGGGAGAGGGGAGATTGAGACAAAAAGAGAGGATTGACAGAGAAAATAGGTTAAATCAGGGTGGATGTGTTTTAGCGAGAAAGGCCAATGGGGAGAGAGACATGAGCTCCAGCCCCAGTGGCTTTTCTGGTGAGCATGCATGCTGGGCCTTCTGATTATTGTATCTCATTGGCAGCCATTGGAGGACCCCTTCATGTGTACTAATTGTTAGCTGAAAGAATGCGGACAATGGATTGTCTCAAATATTACACTGGTCGTGATTTGCTGTAGGCAGAAAACAGCAGGAAAAGACAAAGAAGCTGAATGCCAACTTCCCCCCAGGCTGATTACAATAAACTAAGAAGACACTAAATGTATAGTGGTGAAAATAGAAATGACTTCCACTGAGTATTTCTTTTCTTTTTGTTGAAAATGTAAGAATGACTCCTTAATAATAGTTTTTTTTTGGTATGGAAAACACTAAAGGAATTTATTTTCTTTGCAAAATTGATCCCATTTTCCACAGAAAGCAGGAAATGGACTTTTGACAAATGCAATTCAGCCCTCTAAGTCAGTCAATCATTTCTACTACATCAACTGTAATTGGATGTGTGTGTCTGTGTGTGTTTACCACCACAGCTCTGACAATACAGATTTTAATGGCTGTTGAACTAACCATCCAAATAAAACAAGAAGGTTACAAAGATGTCTTCCACCTGCACTGGTCAGCTCGATCAGTCACATGTAGTCGCCCTCCCTAAGTCCAGTCCCTTTTTGCTCTGATAACAGTTGAGCAAATTTGATATCTAGCAGAGCCCAGAGATCAGCTGTCTCCTTTTTCTGTAAAAGCAACCTATAGGGTCACATATTAAGTTAGCTAAAGTCAATAAAATGCTAGCAACTAGCTTGCTAATGTTAGCAAAAAGTTTTGCTGGCCTTCACTAATCTAGGATGTGAATATGTTTTACCCAACTAAAACAAATTGGTTTTCTTTTCAACACAGACGAGCCTTGCACATAGCACGTGTAAGTACAGCAAAGAAGAAGGGAGAAGGTTGACCGAGGTACCAAGCTTGCTCAACTGTCATTGGAGCACAAACAAAAAGGGGTGGGACCTAGGAAGGCTCAGCTGAATTATTTGAGTTCAAGGCAGTTAACCTCAAAATCAAAACTGCATATTTTTCTCCTTACCTGTAGTACCTATTTATCCATCTAGAAAGTTTTGGTGTCTGCCTGATAATTGGCATTTATAGTGGCCAGTAGTGCCGAGCATTGTGGCTAACCCTGGCTAAGTGATCTGCAGTTAGCTAAGTTACTTTAGCAACAAGTAAAGCTACCTTCCCATCAGGAAACTCTGCAAACGACTGCAGTACTCTTTTCCCTGTCAGTCTCAGAGGCTTTGTTTGTCCCAGTGACCGGTCGTGTTCACTAGGAGGCTGCTGGGCCCTGTTCTGTTGCCAACTAACAGCAGCTAACAGTTACAGTTAGCTACTTTAGCAATAAGAAAGCTAAAGCTATATCTGTCCATTAGGAAGCTCTGTAATTTAATTGCAGAGAGCTGAACCTGAGCAGCCGAAGTACATCAGAGGGAAACCCAGAAAATATTTACTCCACAACATATGATCCAGTTTCACCCAAGTCAGTGAATGAAGTTATAAAGTTGTACTTTTGTACAGTTTGGCCCCCAGAAACACTGCAGTCTCCATTGTTCTGACAGCGTCATAAGCGAGACAGTGTTTCATTGCAGGATGAGTCATCAACAGGGTAGAAGACAAACTCTGAAATACCATTAAAAACACCCGACAATATTAACAAAACAACTTTTCACAGATACTGGTGGTCACATACAGCTCACTAAGTAAGTGATAAGAACACTTAAACATTGATTTAGAGTTTATGGGAACTTTAAAGTAGCAAAGTTTTATCATTCACAAATGTCTCACAGCCTGAGGGAATGTTCTTCTTTTGAAACTCTCAAATTTAAAATTTATTTAAAATAGAGTTTTCTATACCTCCTTCCAGAGGGCATATCCACAACGAGGCGAGATCCTGAGTGAGAATTATTTCTAAAAAAGTTCAGAGCATTTTGATGACGACAAACTTAATAAACTGAAGAGCGAGATGGCAGGGAGTGGCCAGTAATTTGCAGATGCAGTCTTAAATATTTCCTCTTAATGCATCTGTTTCAGCAGATGTCAGGTTACCAAACCAGACTGTGCTTGAGATTTCTTGCACAATTTACACAACTGATTAAAAAAAAAAAAACTGAATGAAAGTTTCCCTTAAAACAAATCAAAGTGTGAGAAGAAGCTGATATAAAAGTAAGAAGCATCACTAAAAGGCTTAACAGGACAACTGTAAAGCTACTCCTTTTCCCAGAGACACACACCACATAAACACACACAAAGTGATAGATGTTGTGTGTGACACTAAGATAATACATAGGGTATCTGATGCAGACAGATTTATGTGTGTGTGTGTGTGTGAATGTCTTTGTGTGTGTAAGAGAGAGAAATGAGAGTATATACAACAAATGCTGTCAGTTCTATTTAATTCATTGAGACACACACAAACACACCTCCACATTCCCCTGACATCCTCACAGTCGTCATGTTCTCAATCCGGTATTCCCGGGTCCGGCGTGACAGATTGCAGACGAGCCAAGCGCTTCCTGGTTTCTGCTCGGCTTCTCCTATCAGAGGCCACCATCTCATCTGACATGGCCGGCCGAAGCCCGTCCCGTAATCACATCAGAGGGAGAGCAGAGGGAGTGACAAATCACATTACAAGCACTGACTCACTGCAGTCATTGTGTAGCCTCGGTCTCGTTCTCCGTCTTTGTCCGTATCTCCCTGAATGAAGATTCATGGTTTGGCCTGTGGGAGGAAGAGTAATGTGATAGAGAGGCAGGCTGGGAGTTACACAGAATGAGTGTGTTTGTAGGTGTATGCAGTCTATAAAGCTGACAGTCGCCAGCCCACAGGCAGGTGGGATGTTCAGCTGGTCTGGTTTTGTTTCAGTAACTGTTATCAGGTGACGTCATTTCTTTTCCATCGTTCTCTGCGCTAACTTTTTTATTGATTTCTCACAGCGACAGAGGCAGCATTTATACATATATATGTGTGTGTGTGTGTGTGCAGGTGTTTGTTTACATCCATGGAGATATGTGAGAAAGCATCAAGTCATATTTTTTTTTATATTTGTATGACTGCAGTGTGTGGGTGTTGACGTGACAGATATTTAAAGAAAGAGATTCAAATGGTAGTGTTGCGATGCAGGTGTGTACAGTTGGTAAATATTTATATTACCTGGAATATTTAGAAGAATAGTTCAGCATTTGGGAAATATGCTCATTTTCTTTCTTTCTGAGAGAGTGAGAATAATGACTGAATTTTCATTTTTGGGTGAACTATCCTTTTAAGCAAACTTTGTCAATATAGCCCCTTTTCAAAAGAGAAGTCACAAGACAGCACTCATTCAAAACTGTAATCGATATTTTTATGTTTACAATAAATCAAAGAAATATATGTAATGCTATGGCAAACCCACGTAGAATTATCAGCTTGTGTGTTTCAGTTTGTTTTTCCAGTTTTGCAGTAAGTTCCCAACTGTTTTGGTTCAATCTCACTCTTCTCATTAGTCTTGTTTCCAGCAGACTGCTTTTTCAGTGAAAAAGTGCTGATAAACCCACTCTGTGCTACCTGCCCAACACCAAACGCCTGGCAGACAAGGTTTTTATTTATTTATTTAGTTATTTATTTACAAGTTTATTTGACTGGGATCACGTATAATAAATATAAACTTCAAAACTGTAAATCTGATGCATTATACAGAGATAATCTAATAAGCAGGCCCAGCAGACAAGTCTGCAGATTTTCTGCAGATTTTAGATGAATAGAGATGCTGCTTGTAAAACTCAAAATTTCATCAAGCACTTTATCTGTCATTTATTAATGTATTTGTTTGTATGAGTGATCATTGTTGGGAAATGAATGATTGTGATGATGTGATGATGATGAATGAATTTGTGCCATATCCTACATTTTATGCTGACTGAATTTTCCAACAGATGTTGAGCTTTTTTTTTCTAACTGTTGGTGATGCAAAAT
>JAJHUR010084436.1:11130-25792 GCA_027495735.1 Lutjanus campechanus
ACACCTCTGGAGCTCTCCTGAATATGGCCTGAGATAGTTACTAAATGTTGTAAAAAACCAAAAAAAAACGCTCCAACCCAACACACCACCAACCAACCACACCAAACACCACCAAAGCTAGAAAACAAAAACAAAACCAAAGGATCCTAATTTGTGGATATCATTAGACTTTGTTTATTATCATCACCAAAGATTGAATGAGAGGTTGCCAGATGGCATCAAGTAAGTTCAACTGATCACTTGTAATACTTATATTTGTATATATGTAATCCACTTCAAGAGTGTTGACAAGATCATCAAGCCACAGATTTCTTGCTCTGATAAATATGGACCCTGAACTGCAGTTGTGGAGTTATCCTGCTCGGACTCTGACAGGCAGACTGACAGATCGACCAAATCATTATTTTCAGGTCCTGAACCTTGTTTGGTGTAAAAAAAAATCATTGCATATTTCATCAGAGGTTATATATCCTGTCCACCTGTATTTTCTCCTGAGTCTTTTCACTCAGACACCCTTCTGAATGTCTTCTTGGCTATCGCTGTCGATAACCTTGCCAATGCACAGGAGCTGACTAAGGTAGGCTGGCTCGGTTTGTGCGAGTGTTGTATTTGTACTCATTAATAACACACAGCAGTACAGATGTTGTGGCCTTTTTTCTACTTCATAGTGAGACATATCCAACCAGCATCTGAGAAAAGCTCTGCATGTAATGTATTTTTATTAAGCCCACTTTTATGCCCATGTTGTCAATGCCTAAAGGACGAAGAGGAGCAGGAGGAAGCGGCCAATAAGAAGCTTGCCCTGCAGAAGGCTTTGGAGGTGAAGGAAGTGAGTCCAATGTCGGCGGCCAACATCTCAATCGCTGCGTAAGTTTGCGAGCATCCCTCTCCCCTGACAGCAGCTCTGTCTGAGATAAATGTCCTTTTGTCATTCAGTGTGTCGTCCCACTATATGTTCTTCCCCTTCAGTCTAAAATGTCTGCGTATAAACATAGTGTGTTTGAAATACTTCTCCTCGTCTGCTCCCACTATGAGAGTGCTCCTGTGGTGTTTTGTTTGGTTTATTACACCCCACTGTATATCCTCTCCAAAAGTAGAAGCAATTAAGGAAGCTATAATCAACAATACTTTCCACCAGCAATTTTTAATTTCTTTTCTCTCCTAAAGCCAGAATTTACATCTTAACACATGATGTTTTTGGCCTCTTTGAGGCTTCGGTTGAGTCTTATGGAACCTCAGTGACAACCACATTTCAAATATGCTTTATGTCGAAAAAAATATGATGTTTCGATGCTTAATTGAACATCTCAAGGCTTGTTACAAGCTGCCAAAATGGGGTTTCATTTTCAAAAAAACCTCTCCCAGTGAGCTCCTAATGGAATTTAAAGATTATACGATTCCTGAATCGTGGTTTTAGATAGCTGTGTTAGATTTTAAAAAAAGAGTGGAAAGTGACACTAAGAAATACTCAGTGTTGTGGTATTATATGTAAAAGTTTTATTAAGTAACCTCTACTCAAATATGGTAATATTGAGTACACTTATACTAATACAGATTTTTTTCGGTGCTGGCAGTCCTTTCTGCCTCTCCAAACTGGGGGCATGTCAGCTAAAACACTAACTATGGCTAAGTCCAAATAATCTGAACCTTTAAAATATAAAACATTCGTCTTTGCCTTTGTCTTTTTTTTTTTTTTACGAGGAAAGGAATAAATGTTCATCAGGTCTCCAGAATACACACGGGAGTTTTCATATTTGTTTACAAGAAAACTCCACAGGGCACCTTTAATTCACCACTCATATGGATACTAATTTGCCAGATTAATAAAATTATGAATTTATGCTTCATTACATGTATATCTGTTTTTCCTCTCCCTGGACTCACTTTGAAATAAAGAGGAAACAGATGAACAGAGAGACAGGAGAGGCAACTTCAGTCCTATAAACAAGACAGAAGTAAAATGTTAATCTCCACCTTCACAAGTTCCCGTCTCCTCTAATATGATAATGACAGGGATGTCTTTATATACCCAGATAGTTCCTGTCACGCTAAAACTTTTGACCCGCCCCCTCTCCACCGCCAGCCCGTGATTGACAAGTCCGGGGTCTTGTGTCAACGCTGAAATTAATTGCGCCTCCAAATTCAACCTATTTTTAGAGGCTGGATGAACACTGAAATTAAGAGAGCCTGTCAAGAGAAAGCTGGTGTGAAAACTGGAGCGTTTTCATCCTTATCAGTGATTAATAGCTGCAATATGTAACGCTGGATGTTTAAATGTACCTTCCTTTGATACCCATCTGTTCTGTTAATGTGTGAAAAAAAACAAAAAAAAAACAATAATGCACATTGTCTAGATTTGATTGTGTGTTGTGTAATTCTGCGCAGCCCTTTGTGCGGCAGGGCTCTATTCATTTGACGAAGTCATCATCTTTGATTCACACTCGCTCCTTAATTGCTGTCCTCGTCGCTAAGAAATAGGTCAATTAGACTGTAGGACTGATAAGCTCTGTAAATCACTGGTTAGCTAACTCTCCAGTCTTTTCCTCGTCACTGTCATTATTGTTATTATGTGATCCTGTATGTTACTGTCAGTGTCCTCAGAATATTTTAATTTGTACGTTGAACAGTGTGGTGGTAACAGATGCTTTTATTTTAAATGAACTGTTTTATGTGCATGCGTGCTGTTTCAGAGAAACACAGGGTTTCATTACAAAATAACTATGACAAATTGTTTTACAGTCTGAATACCCTTATTATACTATTTTTTGCAAATGAAAGATTATTTCAACAGTAGTAACTTTTGGCTTTTCTTGTTTTGGAATGAAACTCCTGAACTGTTTTCAGTTTCAGTTTTTTGTCACGATGAAATGTCTCTGCTAACAAACACGCTTTTGTTGCCATTGTGGTATTTAAAGTAGTTGCACAGATTGGTCCTTTACTGTAAGACTGGAGGGGATAGGTGGACAGACAGACTTTTGACAGTCCGCCTGTCCCCTTCACATTTGTGTCTCATTTTTTTCCTTTTGTTTTTGTTCTGCATGTACAGTTTTGTAAAGCAAAATCGAGATGCACTCTCTCGCAGGTCGTCCATCAACAGCATTCAGTCACCGTGAGTTATCACTCTCTGTTACAATATTCTCCTCCTTGTCTCCTCTCCTTTCCTTGGCTGCTCTCCTCTTCTCTCCTCACCTTGTCTCATCTCCTCTCCTCTTCTATTCCTGTTCTTGTCTCCTCTCCTGGTTATCATCTGCTCTATTTCTCTTTCCTTTTGTCCTCTCATTTCTTCTGCACTCCTTGTTTCCCGTTTTACTCTTCTCTTCTTTCTTCTCCTCTCTTCTCTCCTCGTGTCCTCTCCTTTCTTCTTCCCTCCTTGTTCCTTTCCTCTCTTTTTCTCTCCTGTCTCCTCTCCTCTCCTTGTTACCTCTCCTGGGGTGCTTTTCGTAATACTAACTTGCGCTTCCTCGCATCCTTTCTCCTTTCGTGACCTTGAAATCATCCCTCCTCTGCTACATAGAGGAGCTTCCAATCCCTTAAATTCATCTTGAGGAGCGAAGAGGCTTCTGGAGGAGCTTAGAGCAAAGAAACACAGCTGTACCCTATGTAGAACTCTTTTATCTAGTGCCGTGACATTTAATAAAACACAGCTTCACGGTGAGATGCAACATAATACGGCGTCACCTTGTGTGTGATACACTTTAGAATATATAGGGTAAATTAATTGCATTGTGTTGCTGCAGCACACAAAGCTGCAGTTTTTAATTTTACAACACAGTCCTCATACACACATTCTTATGCAGCTATGTGGTTTATTTTTGTGCATTGTGTATTGTTATAGATTGTCAGGTAAAAGTAGATAAACACCTGACGTTGATGGTCAGGCCTGGGCTAGATGCTCCTTAGCACACAGAAAGTAAGAAGTCTCACTCTGCTACTATTTCCCCATACCACAAAAATTACCCACTCAGTCACTGCCTGCTTCTCCTTTGGATTAGACAGACTACTGGTCGTTATTATTGTTAATTTTGACAGTATATATATTTGTATATAGGCTAATACTGTACAGATATTCATGTAGCCCAGTTATCCAGGTTAAATACAGTGTACAGAGTTAAAAGATTTTCCTACTTTGAAGTGAGCAATTGTTCCCTAATGTGTTAATAATAATTTCCTTTTTGTTGAAATTGATTATATAATATCGGTATCGGAAAAAAAATATGATTCAGGAATTTGGTATCAAAGTCAAGATGTCGGTGCTGATATCAAACATTTCTGAACTAATGCCCAGCCCTAAATTTATCATAGGAATGTATCAAACCCATAATTACTTTTAATTGCTTATTTTTAAAGCCTCCTACTATGTTGGCATATTGATGCAGTTCTTGATAAAAAGCAGGAGGTTCAAAATTTGACTTTGAGTCCACAAATCCCTTCCTGTGAGTGTCAAATTTTCCCATTAATAAAATTTACTGCACCAAAAAAAATCTTTTTCTTTCTCATTACCTTCAATATGTATCCTGAAATATTTGTACCAATTAGTTCAACAGGGGATGCAATGATACTCTCACCTTGGCAGCAGGAAACCACTCGCTTCAACCACAGATCATATAATAACGGGGGATCTACGGCTCCAACTTGCTATTTGGGTTGCAGTACTCATTTCTGAACACTAGGGTCTTGCATATTGCTCCTTTAAGTCTGACGCGATGGAACCGAGGATTTCTTATTTGGCAGCTTCAGTCCCTCCGTGTTTGCATCTCTTCCTGGCAGCTCTCTCTCACATCCTCGCTGGGAGGAGCTAAGACGCAAGGAAGAGACAAGTGTGAGGGAAGCGAGGAGACACTCTAGCATAATGAAAAGCGCCCGTTTTTTCATCTCTTCTCCTTATTTCCTCGCTCATCTTCTTATCTCCTGTCCTCTTCTCTCCTCTCTTTTTTTCCCTCTCCTCTCCTCCTCCAGACGTCCATAAAACTAAATTGCAGTCAATCTTGTCTTCATTGCTTGTAAAATGAAATGTATTTCTGATTCTTATAAAAAAACAAAACAAAAAACAAAACAAGTAATCACAAAATGCCTCACAGAGCAGAAATATGCAATTACATGTAAATAGCACAATCCCATAACCCATTTGAAGAGGCCAGTGTGAGTATAATTTTGAGTGTAAATCGCTGATACAGAAACAGTTATGCCTCCCTCTTGCCTCAACCAGCCATTGTGTACTTTGTTTATGGCTGCAGCCTCGTCTGTGCTGGCGCCCACAGTAATTCATCTTCCGCTCTGTGCCCTCTGATGTGAATAATTTGTGTATAAATGTTTAATTTCTCTGAGCGTTGCCATCACTGCAGGCAGTTTGACATTTCCAGTCTGTTTGTTATCGTCGACCCCAGGACATCACTTTAAAAGACGATATGAGCCGCGGCCAAATTTAAACGCGGCGGCCAGCTGTAAGTGTCCCCCCCCCCGCCCAGCAGTTTGTTGTCTCAATCGATTAGAGGACAGAGACGCTTATTTAACATCTTGCCTCTTTTACATACATTTAAAATCGAACTGACTGTGGTTTCTTTGCCCTCTTTGTGCGTTTTTCAGTGTGCGCATGTGCTTTGTTAATATCTAAGAAAAGAACTCTCCTCAGTGTTACATCTCACACTTTCCTTTCTGTGAAAAAAAAACAGAACTTGTATGTGTGTTGCTCACCTGTCTGTGGATACCTGTCCTGTGTCCTCTGTGTCTTCTGTCTGTCTGTGTCTTCTGTCTGTCTTTTAGGAGTTATACTGTCTACTCCTCCCCCGCCCGACGAATCTTGAGGTACAGGTGACCAGATGGAACAAACTTAACTAACCCATAAAGCCCCATGTAAATAAATCATACTGTGCAGAAACAGAAACTGCCTTCATACATGATGTAGATGGAAATACGGACACATCAAAAGATTTTTGATTGTGTCTTTTTGATTATTCTCACTTCCACAGAGAATATCTCATCTCTCTTGTTAGTGTGAGCTCTTCTTTCTTCGTCTTCCTTTCAACTCAGGAAGCAGCTTGTTGTTTTCCTTAAAGAACATGTCAGGAATGGCCATCACCCATAGCACGTTTTTCCTGCCTGCTCCATTTATGCAAGACCTGAGTCAAACAGAGCCTGAAAAATCTATGTTTCAGTTTACTTGCGTGCCAGATTAGTAAGGTTTACCACATGGCATGTCAGTTAAATCTAACTTCGTACTAATAAAAAAGAAGCAGCATAAAACAGTTTAACAGCAGGGCTGTCTTGCACCAACAAGAATTAGTTTTTAAACCAGATTAAATCATGGTTTGATTTAAATTATGCTGCACCAAAAAAAACTATATTAGAATCAAAAAGGATTCAATTTAAACGTCATTTTAGTTTTACTCTAAATCTAGTTTAAACAATGTAATAAATAATGTATTTCTTATATTAACCTTATGCTTACAGTTGAGGAGATTTAAGTTTTAAAGTGGCTGCCTTTAGATGGATTAAGTAAAATAATTCCTCAAATAAAGTTAGAAAATAGACTTAAATTTTATGATGCATCTCTTCTGTCAGTCTTTTTTCCCCCGTGCTATTAATCTTCATTATTTGGCTATATTGTTCCATTAATTTGGTCAACGAGACCCTCTCAAAGGAGGGGAAATAAGAGCTTCTCTCTGCTGAGCTGTCGTGAGCAGGCTAACTAGGCTAACTAAATTTTTATCTAGCTAGCAAACAATATATTGTTTTGTTATCTTATGATCTATCTAGCAAACAATGTAATGTTGGCAACGTTAAAGCTAGCTAGCAAGCAATGTAATGTTTTGGTAAGGAATACACTGGCTGGACTCCCTGTTTTATACTTGCTTGGTGCAATTATTTTGTATTTATTTCTTTTAATTTGCCAGCATGGAGAGGATGAACAATAACAGCTAATAACTCTTTGAATATGCACACGGGCATGTTGGTATTGTTGGACAAATGTGAACCTATCTTTCTTTGGTCTCACTTCTGATAAGTACACCATGCAGAAATGCTCAATTCAACTTGTTCCAAAAATCAATTGAAGAGGGGCCTTATGATCAAGCGTTGGATGTTTGCTTTACAGTCCTGAGTGTCGAGGATGGATAAAGCCTTTTATTTTATTTATTTGCACAATAAAAGAAGAAATACATTAACAAGAGAATTAAAAGAAGCAAATTGTGCAGGTGAGATTTAAAAAAAAACCCTAAAGGCCTATAAAATAAATTTCACCTCAATAAGAATACATACAAAAACCACGAAAATGAGCAAACAAGCAACCATAGGGTCAAAGAGCAAACATAAAGTAAGCCATATAAATCAAGTAACTACATAAACAGAATTAAATAAAAAAGCGAAAGTACGTGTGCATCATTGTGTGTGTGCCTTACCTCTGATATCTGTCACAAGTTGAATATGCAGTGCTACATCTGTTACATCAAAACAAACAGAGAAAGAAACTTTTGTCAGACTGTATGAATATTTCATTTCTGAAAAACAAGGTTTGAGGCAGTTGTGTGCATCTGTTTTAATCTATGAAAAGTGTGCTTCGCTTCACTTCTCAGTCATATGAGCGAGTCAAGCCTTGAAAAGCAACGTATGAAAACACTGCAGAGATGGTTTGTGCTTTTTCTTCATCCAAATAAAGGAGTAGTAAGCCATTCAGAGAAGATATGACCATATCACCACAGATATTATGTGAGCAAAAAACTTAAAGACTCTGCTTGAATTGTTGTTACAAAATAAACGCAGCTAACCTGGCAGTTGGTGCAGATAAAATCAATTAAAACATTTACCTCACCCAGACAACCCCTAATTTCTCTTAATAGATGGTATTCATTGGTGAAAAGTTTATTCCATAAATCTGAATCATTTTTATGCCCGTATCAAAGCCATGTGGGAAGACTTAAGGTTTGACTCAAAATAAAGTACAGCTGTCCCATGATCAGGTCATGTCATGACAACAGATTGTGATGATCCTCAGCATTAGACAGAGTTTCTTAGGTGCTGGAAAATTAAAAAATAATCATGTTGCAGTGGAAATTCGAGCTCCATATAACACTCAAGCATGGTAAAGGAAAGCTTTACCATGGTTAACATTCGTGCCGATGCATCCATAGACCACCTCGTGTCTGGTTCTTTATTAGTGATAGTATTTATTACGGCTTCATGACTATGGATGAAAATTTGGATGGTTATGTTCAACCAACCCCATTCAAAAAAGAACTTATAAAAGAGAGAAAAAGGAGTCTTCTTAGTTTTTTTTTTTGTCACATGATCCTTTTCTGTGGGTTTGATTCCTGTGTGCAGTAAGGAGCAGCAGCGCTCAGCAAAGTCCATGTCAGTGTGGGAGCAGAGGACCAACCAGCTGAGGAGACACAACATGAGGGCAAGCAGCGAGGCCTTGTTCAACGAGCTCGACCCCGAGGAGCGCCTCCGGATGTCCTCTGCCCTCCACCTGCACCCCGACATGAAGACTCACTTGGACCGGCCGCTCGTGGTGGAGGCCAGGGACGGCGACAAACCCAGCAGGACTCCTGAAGGAGGACGGGAGGAGGACGGGTTGGGAGACAGCTTCCACGGCCACTCCAGGAAGCACCATCGACACCGCAACGGGGAGAGCAGGGACGGAGGCGACGGCCGGGGAGGGAGGCACCACACCCACCACAGCCGGAGCAGGGATCACAACGGAGACGGCGTGAAAGAGAGGAGAGGGGACAGGAGCCACAGCCGCGACGGAGGGCAGGGTCACAGGCACCACCGCCAGGCCGGCTCCCCCGAGGAGGAGGCCAATGATGTGCGAGGAGGAGGGGAAGACAGGGGGCATCGCCACCACCACTCCCATCGGCCCCCAAAAGAGGGCAATGGGATGATAGCGAATGGTGCACAGGGGGAGCGCAAGGGGAAGGGAGGGGGAGGAGGGGACAGTAATGGAGAGAGGAAGGGACGCAGCTCTCGTATGGTCAGAGCTCAGTCGACACTGGACGGGGACGACTGCAAGAGGAACAAGACTGGAACCAAAGGACTTTGGTAAGACTGCACACATTAACTTTACAATGATCTTAGTTTAGACACTTTCTTCTATTTTGAACAATTACAAATAAGAAATAATAAAATTAAAAGTCACTGTTGTGTTCACAACTTGTTTCTGCTGCCTCTAAGTGGCCGGATAAACAGTCATCGCAGGTGTCAGATACAATAATATAATACTTCCATCCTGCAAATGTTCTCCGTCTCTCTATTGAAACTTGCACTACGGACAAGTTCAAGCATGCATTCCCTGTTTTGGTGCGTTCTCCAGTCAGTTTCTGTGGATGCGCAGGTCAGAGTTCACCTTTGTTTCGGTACGATTGTGCAAATGTGCACAACCAGCCAGTAGAAGGCAAGGCAAGTTTATTTATATAGCACCATTCAGACACAAGGCAATTCTAGGTGCTTTACAAGAACATAAAAATAAAACATTAAAAGAACATTAAAATTGTGTTTGAGAAACACTAAAACACTGTGTTTGTAGCTGAAGAAGTTATGAGTTGTAATGTGTGTTTCATTATTATATTAAGTACAGCATTAGGCTACCAGACTACAAACTGCAACATCACTCTCACAGAGTTTACAGTTTGTGATCATCCTGCTCATGTATTCCTCATACTGGAACTGTAACATTACATCCTTTTTCAGGCTGAATATTTTTGTTGAACAGAAGGCTAATATGACCACACCTTTAGACAACATCTGTTATTTATTGCCCTTTATGGTACATTTGATTTGCATTAGCAGGCTGATCTGGAAACACTAAATTGCTGTTAAATCTCCCCCAAATTATTGTCTGAATAAATCTGAGGTGAGATAATAGACCTGCAATTGCAGAGTCTTGCTTCAGTTTATATTTTCATTGCCTGTTTTGAGCATTTGTTCATGAGGCTCAGGCGTAACAGTGGCATGTCATAACATCATCTAGCTTCACTAGCAGCTGCACAGCTCTGTGATTGGCCTGTTATGTATCTAACTGCACTTAATTCATTCTCTAGTGGATTTTTTAGACTTAAATTTCATACTCTGAGACACTGTTTGCATCAGTTTAGCAGTTACAGTCTATACTTCTAGTTTGTTGCCATATAAGTTGTGGTCTGTTTCCCAGGAGGGCAAATAAACTTCCGCATATGGATCTCATTCGGCAGAAAAAGCTTGGAGCAGCCTGACAGCAGATTATAATGATGCCTGTGATAAGATCCACGTTTCTTTCCCCAGGGAGAGGCAGGCAGATGCTGAGGAGGACGGCCTCGCCTCCAGTCCTCTGCAGGCCATGCGCAGTAGCCTGAGTCTTGGAGAAAAGCAAGAGGATGCTGATAACCAGAAGAACTCCACCAGGGCCAGCCAGGCCGGCCTCAACAGCAACGCCATCCATATCCCCGTCACCATCACTGCCCCGCCTGGAGAAACAACCATCATACCCAGTGAGTACAGTCACTGTCACATCAAGTGGGGATGGAGTGGGAAGGTTGAAGGACATTTTTATTTTATTTTTTTCAAGTTTTAGCCATTATTTGTAGCCATTGTAAGACTAAAATATCTCATTATACATTATAAGTAATTTAATTAAAACCTTCAGTGCCTTAACTGTGCACTACTGCTGTTGCAAGCCGTTATGTTGGCTCTTGTTGTCGTTCCCACTGTGCCCTAAAAATCAACAGGCTTTGCAAAGAGGAGGGCTGCTATCCTGGTGACTAGCAGGTAAAAGGGGGAACTGTTTCTTCCCACTCTGCTTAAATTTGCAGGTGTATTTAGACTTTTTTAACTGGAATGCTGTCCTGCCCTGACATTTTGACATCAGCTTAAAAAAAAAAGTTAGCTGGCCCATCTGTCTGTGCATTGAACAGCTTGTGACCTGGCAACTTAGCTGACATCAGACAAACAAAACCTATGAATCTGTGTGTGGCATTTATTCATAATAAAGTTTGAGGGCCGTGAAAATTATGAGAGTTTAATGGAAGAAACAACAGAACGGGAGGCCGCCGGGAGATGGCCTGAAATACAGGAGAAACCTGGGAAAAACAGAAGTGTGGGCAACTCTGCACTTGTCATCACTTTACAGAGTCATTAGGGCTAATTAAAGCTAATTAAGAATATCAGCAACAGTCCAGATCTCAGCAAAGAAACCGATGTGTTAAATCTTGTCATGTACAATAAGAATGATGTCCAGATGTCCCAAAATAAGAACAAAAAATCTTGAACAAGCCTCTGCACTGTATAACAAGACAACAGTTTAACAGTAATGCTTCCAGTTACATGCTAATGTCAGCATGCTACCATGCTCACAATGAGAATGCTAATATTCAGACTGTAAGCAGGTGTGATATTTGCAATGTTCGTCATCTTAGTTTAGCTTGTTGACATGCTTAAATTTGATCATTAGCACTAAACACACAGTACAGCTGCAGGTATTTGATCATAAATGAGATTATTGGACAAATAAACAAATACAATTTCAACCCGCTTATGGTGTTAGATGGAAAGCTAAGGGATTACTAAAGTGACAGTCTAGGAACCCACTTTGCTGTTGTCTGATGACGATTTAGCCTCTGGGGGCATCAGCCAGTGTTTCAGGGCTTCCAGTATAGCCAGCGGATATCCAGATAACGTGCACCAGTTATTGTTAACAGCCCAATTAGCCACTTGAGATGCAAGAATGGAGTTGGAGTTGAGAGACAATGTCCACGACTGGATTGCATCTGCATATGAATGCAGATATATATATATTTTTTTTAATCTAATAAAAAAGCTCATTCATAATCAGACAATAGCTGAAGGGTTCCAAGATTGCATTTAGGCTAATGTGTCCCTCTTATGCCCTCCACACAAACACTATTTACCAGCATGCAACCAAAGCCCGCACAAACATGACTGATCACAGAAACAGAAACCAGAACATTTCTGATACCAAAGTCTTGTCCCTGACATACAGATTCAGCATTCATATTCAGTGGATGGATATGTGTTTATGTTTGTGTGTGATGGAGTTTACCAAAGCGATTACAATTAATGAATGAATGTGTTTACCAAATTTCATGGTAATTGATCCAATAGTTTATAAGACATTTTACAAAAAAACACAAATGTCAACCACAAGTTGGTGGTAGAAGAAAGTTAGGTGACAATCACAGTCAGTAAAATTTGTTTCTTGGTCACCAGAACCTGTATCTGGACATCTGTTCCAAATTTCATGGCAATCCATCCATCCAATAGTGCATCCAATAGAGATTCCAGTCTGGATCTAAATGGTGGACTAACTGACAGGCATTGCCGTAGATGCTAACATGGCTAAAATCAACCAACTTATAATTTTCATTGACTTAAGTTGCATTTTGATTTTTTTTTGCAGTTTTTCTTCAGTCAGTTGCCTAATTTTAAAGACAAATGTTACTGAATGCAGCCAGACAGAAAGTTCAGAAATATTCATCTTATTTGTGACCATGTAAAAGTGCCTTTATTCTTACTCAAGTATGTTTGTTTGTATTTAGAAGTTATTATTTTTCTTTGTATGATCAATCCAGACTGCCTCATCCGCTCAGTCTTGACAAATGATAGTGCCTGTCAAGTTATTGATTATACATTTTTATGAACGGCGTAAGTAAATACAATCATAAAACAACTAAATAGACCAGCGGCCAGTATTTTGAATCCACAAATCTCATTATTTACTAATGTTTGTGCTTCTTTGAGCTAAATGAGTGTATTCGTTTTTCCACACCAGTGAACAATATCGACTGCGACAACTTTCAACTCAGTGAGGAGAAGAAAGACCTGGAGGAGGAGGAGGCGGCTAATGGGCCCCGGCAGATCCTTCCCTACAGCTCCATGTTCATCTTCGGGCAAACAAACCCGTAAGTCATAACTGGGAGGAGGTGACTGAGAGAAGTGACATGGACTAAGATTGATAGTCTGGTTTGATTTAAAAACAACAGAGACCTCATAAAACCCATTCATTACAATGTTTGTAGAATGTATAATGAGGAACAAATAACAACACGTGAATATTTCTGCAAACAATCCTTGAATGAATGAATGAAGACCCTTTTAAACCTGTTATTTTTTTATATATATATATATATATTTATATTTATCATAACAAAAGTCAAACTCCTGATTTGTATTTAGTATTGACAGAGAAGGAAATATCATAATGAATACCCAATTTCAACATTTTTATTGATCTGAAAATACCACTTATTTAAGTGTAGTGTCTGGAGGGTTGTCATTGGGCAGCAGGCATGTATTTGGCGTACTTGGGCTACTTGGGTTACTTGGTGGACCTGTTGGACTGCTCCCCTGGCTACAAAAAAATGTTATCAGGATGTCGAAGGTCTGTTCTCAGGTAGCGAAAGAACCAGAGCAGGTGCTGCAGATTGAGCGATACTAATGAGATCAAATTTATCTTCACTCTGAGAACGGCACTGGATTTGGAGGTCCTGACAGGGCCTGGACTCATCAGAGGGTGAAAGACAATCATAAAACTCTGGCTGACCAACAGTGATTTGAGATTTTCCCTCGTAAACAAGATGGTCTTCCCTATCAGTCTTTGTAGAATACTTTGTTGTGTGATCAGTGTGTTACTACTGCTTACCTTGTAATCATCATGACAAAAGATAAAATATTTGACAAATAGGGGCATGCATCTGATACATCGGGCTTTAATGTTTAAGATACGAGTGCATCAGTTCAAGCGGCCTGTACCGGTAAAAAGCTGAATGTGAATCGGAAAAAAAACGATGCAGCACTAGTGTATTGATACATCTCATTAGGACGAACATATGTTTCATTTTTGGCATCAATGAACTGCCGCTGTAACTTTCCTCCGTTTTCTCTCCCTCCCGGACGCCTGCTGCTTCCCTCACAAAAACAAGTGCTCCCCCTCCCTCTCCTGTCTCTCCTCTTCATTTCCTCAAAACAGACAGTGAAAGAACTGACGACGCACCGCATCACACCACCAAACTTTCATAACGTGCAAGTGTAGAATAAGTTTTGGGTTTTATAAGAAAGATGAGGAAAAACTGCTGCAAATCATTCATGCAAAACGTGTCAGACAGCAGAGTACAGAGACATGAGTCTGACCCACAGAGACGTCACATCACTGTGAGAGCAGGTAACATGGAGCATCACCGTTCCTCCACACTAATCAGAACCACAGGACTCTTCATATGTAACAGAGCAGCACATCCTCTTACTACAAAATGCATTTTAAACAGTTTTAAAGTTTGTTCATAAATTCTCTTTTAGGCTACAGTATCTCATTTACACATGAGATTCCTAATAAGATGTTAACACCACTGTAATGTCTCCTTCTCTCTGTCTCTGTCCATTCCTGGATTTAATAAAACTTAGTAAATTCAGTAAAACAAATATAGCATTAATAGAATCAAAATTCTATTGTATCAGACTGAATCATTGGTATTTTAAAAATTTCTAAGATGTATTGTATGGTTGAACATTGAGATACATTGTCTCAGTCAGTGAGAGACACACCTCTATTGACATACTAAAGATGTAAAAACCTGTCTCAGAGTGTTACAAACACATCAACACCCGTGAAAGTGTGATTGTTTAATGCAGTTTCTAGTTTCTGGCTTTCTTGGGATGTCTGGGTGGCATCCTGGAGAAAGTG
>JAJHUR010084436.1:25812-51074 GCA_027495735.1 Lutjanus campechanus
TATATATATATATATATTTATATTTATCATAACAAAAGTCAAACTCCTGATTTGTATTTAGTATTGACAGAGAAGGAAATATCATAATGAATACCCAATTTCAACATTTTTATTGATCTGAAAATACCACTTATTTAAGTGTAGTGTCTGGAGGGTTGTCATTGGGCAGCAGGCATGTATTTGGCGTACTTGGGCTACTTGGGTTACTTGGTGGACCTGTTGGACTGCTCCCCTGGCTACAAAAAAATGTTATCAGGATGTCGAAGGTCTGTTCTCAGGTAGCGAAAGAACCAGAGCAGGTGCTGCAGATTGAGCGATACTAATGAGATCAAATTTATCTTCACTCTGAGAACGGCACTGGATCTGGAGGTCCTGACAGGGCCTGGACTCATCAGAGGGTGAAAGACAATCATAAAACTCTGGCTGACCAACAGTGATTTGAGATTTTCCCTCGTAAACAAGATGGTCTTCCCTATCAGTCTTTGTAGAATACTTTGTTGTGTGATCAGTGTGTTACTACTGCTTACCTTGTAATCATCATGACAAAAGATAAAATATTTGACAAATAGGGGAATGCATCTGATACATCGGGCTTTAATGTTTAAGATACGAGTGCATCAGTTCAGACGGTCTGTACCAGTAAAAAGCTGAATGTGAATCGGAAAAAAACGATGCAGCACTAGTGTATTGATACATCTCATTAGGATGAACATATGTTTCATTTTTGGCATCAATGAACTGCCGCTGTAACTTTCCTCCGTTTTCTCTCCCTCCCGGACGCCTGCTGCTTCCCTCACAAAAACAAGTGCTCCCCCTCCCTCTCCTGTGTCTCCTCTTCATTTCCTCAAAACAGACAGTGAAAGAACTGACGACGCACCGCATCACACCACCAAACTTTCATAACGTGCAAGTGTAGAATAAGTTTTGGGTTTCATAAGAAAGATGAGGAAAAACTGCTGCAAATCATTCATGCAAAACGTGTCAGACAGCAGAGTAGAGACATGAGTCTGACCCACAGAGACGTCACATCACTGTGAGAGCAGGTAACATGGAGCATCACTGTTCCTCCACACTAATCAGAACCACAGGACTCTTCATATGTAACAGAGCAGCACATCCTCTTACTACAAAATGCATTTTAAACAGTTTTAAAGTTTGTTCATAAATTCTCTTTTAGGCTACAGTATCTCATTTACACATGAGATTCCTAATAAGATGTTAACACCACTGTAATGTCTCCTTCTCTCTGTCTCTGTCCATTCCTGGATTTAATAAAACTTAGTAAATTCAGTAAAACAAATATAGCATTAATAGAATCAAAATTCTATTGTATTGTACTGAATCATTGGTATTTTAAAAATTTCTAAGATGTATTGTATCGTTGAACATTGAGACATTGTCTCAGTCAGTGAGAGACACACCTCTATTGACATACTAAAGATGTAAAAACCTGTCTCAGAGTGTTACAAACACCTCAACACCCGTGAAAGTGTGATTGTTTAATGCAGTTTCTAGTTTCTGGCTTTCTTGGGATGTCTGGGTGGCATCCTGGAGAAAGTGCTGCCGAGATACTCCACAGATCTGCAGCTAGACCTAAGCTCTCATGTGAGCAAAGACAGAGAAATCCAATGGGATGGGTGTTTACTAAGAATGGCCTCTGTGATCTGAACCTGAGTGGTGCTTATTTATTGCACTTCGGTACTACTTCATGTTTAAATAAGAAGACCTTTGGTCCAAAAATCGACAGTTGATTTTGTAGTCAAGTCATAATTTCTGCAGCTGCAAGAAGTAGATCTGTCACCATCTGGTGGTGAGTCAGATCAGGAGACAAAGAAAGTTGCTGGGACATCTTTTTGTCCATAAGACGTTGAACTCCTGGCTGCACCCGGGGAGATGTTTGGGACATATTCAGACAATCCATTTCAGAGTTAACTGAGATGTTTGACTTTGTGTGTGTGTAGTGAGAGCTGTGTCTGCTACGCCTTTATGCTGATGATGTAGTTCGATTAGCTTCAGGAGACAGAGACATCCAGCTTGTGTGTTTGTAGCTGAGTGTAAAGCAGCTGGGAACAGTGCCAGCACCTCAAATCTGAGCTCATAAAGACAGACCGCAATGAAGTCCTGACGACACTGGACGGGGAAACAGTTCATCCCTTTCCGTTGACTTCGTATTGTATAAAGGCCTCCTTGTCATTTCTGTCTGCTAGCAAACAACAGAAAATTACCTAAAAGCTGCTGTGTGGTGGGATGCACTACCAACAGAATAAAAAGCCCAGAACTAAGCTGCTGAAACCAAAAACTGAGCCTTTAAGAAGACAAAAGTGGATGTAGGAAATAAGAAGTGAGGCATCAGCAGGAAGAATGGGAAACTGTGGGATCCTGACTGCCTAAGTAGGTGTTACGGCTGCTAATTTGTCCAGACAAACTGTACACGTTGAAGCCAACTAAGCTGTGAAAGCCATGGCTTGATCTTGTTTGGTTAAGTAATGATTTACCTGGTGATTCCATCAAATAGTTGTAAATATCACAGTATTTTCAGAGGGATCTTTTCTCCAAGAAAAGCAATGTAAGGACAAGAGATACTGAGACAGACTGACAATATCAAGCTTGTCATTCTACCTTTTTCTCTCTGTTGGACAGGGTGCTAAGATAATCATTTGACATGCTGAAATCTACTGTTTTTAGCTAGCTACAGGCATTTTAGTGTTTTTGCCCTGGGTTGCATATTGTGGCACTGATTGTTTTCCCCTCCGATGTGCGTGGTTTACAGAGTACGAAACATTGCACTTTGTCTCTATGGCACTCTGCTGGAAATTGATGGGTTGGTGCCCCAGGGGAATGGAGTACCTCAGGATATTTTTTACAAGTGAGCAAAATTGTAGATGTGCAGTGACACAGGCATTGTATCAGATGAAGAAGAGGGAGCCGAGGCTAAAGATGAAGCTCTTGATTTGCCAGTAGATCTGCACTTCAAACCCACATATCATCATGAACTTTTGGTGAGGACTGAAAGAATTAAATCACAGATACAAGCGCTGACCTTTCAAAAGACCTGCGATACAGCTCCAACCTTTGATGGTGTCAAATTATTCATCCCACAAAGTGCAGAAAAAGTTTTTTTAGTTCCCAGAAACAGACAGTTTAAATTAAGTGTTCAGTTTCTCGTGCAGAGGCAGGTCTTTCAAAGTTGTTACGTTTTGATTCCATTGACAGAGATTTTGAACCCAGGTAACCCTGAGTCACATGGTACACATGAGGTGAATACGTGTCACATTCATGCATTATTTTGAAAAAGAGGGATGTGCTTGACCTGTTATGGGAGGACGTCACCTGAATATACCTAGTGAGCTGTCACTAATGTGCGTGTGTGTTGTTTTGCAGGGTGCGGCGGCTGTGTCACTACGTGGTCAACCTACGCTACTTTGAAATGTGCATCCTGATGGTCATCACTATGAGCAGCATCGCTCTGGCAGCTGAGGACCCCGTGCAAGCCAACGCACCGCGCAACAACGTGAGTCAGACTGACATCTAGACTTCATTAATAAACATCTGGCAGGAACAAACACACTGGTTGTCAGACAGACAGAGTCACACAGACCAGCATTTGAAAATGTAAAATGTGCATGCTCATGCAAGCACATGAGGATTCACGCACAAACATGTCTCATTTATGCTGATTGTCTGATTCATTCAGTCTGATTTAGGAAGTCCTTTCTAACAGGGGTTGGTAGTTTGCCCATATCAAGGAACATTTCGAAACACAAAAACAAGATTTAGTTTGAGTTATCTTTGGTCAAATGCTGTCACTGATTTGAGAATTTTTTCAAATAAAACAACAAAAGTGGCACACATCAACTCGAAAAGTGTTTCTGTGCCCTTCGTTTCCCTGAACGAGACGTTAGCCCCTGTTCGGAATGAGGAGGTAACACAAGCACACGGTTGAGTTTTTGCATTTTGACAGACAAGCAAAACTCATTTGTACTCAAGTCAGGGGCACACAGGGTATCTGAGGTGATGTTGTGCGTGTGCATGCTGTTTATTTGTGTGTGTCTGCTTGTGAGAGTGTTCATGCAATGTGTGTTAGTGCAGGTGAGTGCAAAGCTGACAGAGCTTGAGACCTCTGACAGGGCAGAGGAACACGCTGTGCATATCTGGTCCATTCGTACACACACACACAAGCTCCCATAGGGTCTTAAAACTGAAAACATCTGTCACTGGATCTGTTGATGAGTCATCTCACAGGATGTTCTCTTACACTCTGTTCTTGCAGGTTCTCAAATATCTGGATTACGTCTTTACTGGAGTCTTCACGTTTGAGATGGTGATTAAGGTGAGAAGGCAAGAAGTGGAGGTACACTTTGATTTGAGCTGTGAGGAATCAGCTAAGCTAAGTTTTGGTAACTTGCAGGTCAAAAAGCATCAATGATTCCAGGTTAGGCTAAATGTGTTTCAAAATTAAAACTTAAAATGTCCAAATATCCAAAGTAAGTTTATTTTTGTTGACGTGCAGTGCATTACTCAGCAAAATAAATGAACATTTGTTGAACTGTTCTTTTACTTTTATCCTCAGGTGCACATAAACTACAGGTTATAACTTCTTTTTAAAATATGAAAATATGAAATGATCAGTTATCCTCTCAATATCGGCCATGAGAAGCAGGTGATTATCGGTTATCTAAATCTAAAGTTCAGGTTACATGTACTAATAGCATAAAAACAATGAGGACTTTTTCAACCAAGCCTAGCATGGTTTTACTCTATTGTCTAGCTGTCTTTTAACCTGCAAATCACCAAATTTGTGTTTACTGGGAAGGCTCCAATAGCACACAGTGGACAGGATTGTCATATCACTGGCATCGCTAATTGGGTTTGTGGTTTCCCATTTCTTATCTGTGGGAACACTCCCAGCCTTATTTCCAAATGCTTTAGATAATAATGAATGGTGTAAACCAGAGGTCTTTTAAAGATTTAGATTTTTAAAGAAGGAAAGAGGTCAGAATAGTTTGTAAAAGAGGCCTCAAAGGTCCAGTGTGTAACATTTATAGGTAATTATTGACAGAATATGGCAGAAATGGAATATAATATTCATAGGTATGTTTTCAATAGTTAAATTCCGCAATATTCTGCGCATACAAACACCATAGCAACAGGTCCACAGATAGAACTTGGACGGTACTGTGTGATATACTGTAAGTAGACACAAAATACAGAAGTGCTAATAAACAGCTATCACTACTGTTGCTGTGCAAAGCAGCCATCTTGGATTTTTACATCAGGGCGAGGTTCCTTTGACTTTCCGAATCAGAAATCCCACTTCAGGGGATGTTTCGACCTCCCATTTTAAATGGAATGTACCATTACAATGAGCCATTTCCACAGAGGGCACGATTCCTCTTCCATGGAGGCTGCAATGTTGACCTGCCATGTTTCTGCAGTAGCCCAGAACAAACAAACCAAACACTGGCTCTAGAAACGTTCTCGTGCCTTTTTCATGAATGTCACGGCCACCATAGGTCCTCATACATGTTTGGAAGGGGAGGGTGAGGCAAGCGGTTTTCAGTTGGTTGCAATCTACCAGCTCACTGCTAGATGCCTTTAAATCCTACGCACTGTACTTTTAAAACAAAGCAAGTGTTATCTTGCATGATTTTTAAAATGTTTCTGTTCCCGTTTATTCTGTGACTCGAGATGATTGACTTGGGACTGCTCCTCCACCCTGGCTCTTATTTTCGTGACCTGTGGAACATTCTGGACTTCATCGTGGTCAGCGGAGCTCTGGTGGCCTTCGCCTGCTCGTAAGTCATCTTTTCCTTTATTTCTGCAGTGTTGCCGGTTACTTTCTAATCACAGCAGGGCTCTGAATATAATGTATTTCAAGGATGGATACAGCCATACCGCAACATGCTGAAGCAACGGTTGTCTTGTATTACAGCATTTTTTTAGCTGATGTTAGCCTTTGTCTATTATCCATCAGCGGAGTGGGCCTCGGAACCCCTGCTCCTGTGTTTTGCTCTAATAAACAACTCCAATGTGTTCATCCAATTATTCCTCGTGAACTCTGAGGCTTTTGTGCTGCCTGCGGTTATTTAGCCGACATGACTATGTCAAACTCATCTTTCATTGTTACATAAAGTCTCCACGGCCCCTCCCTGCTTGTCAGCTAATGGGCCATGCACAGCTTGGCTGATAGGTTTAAGGTTCAGAGGGGGATAGAGCAGCAGAGGAAAAGAGATGGTGCTAGTCTCTAAACTGGCAAATTATTGCAACTCCTGTTGCTCCATTTATTGTGAGAGTAATTGTTTTATGACTGTAGTTTTAACAGTAGTCTAACATATTACATATTTCCTGTCATGTTTTGTGTGCTTTAAATCACTATTACTGTTTAACAAGTCTTTTTTGTTGAAAACAGCTATGTGCGAGACTATTCTGTATTTTATTACTTGATATTTGAAAATAATGGACAACATGGGGGTGAATTATCTCTGCCAAGTTCATTATTTTGTATATTGGGACACCTTGGAAGATATAATCACGCTGGTATAATCATCATAATTCTGCGCTCACTTGCTACATCAGAAAGAAGCAGCGGCATGAGCCACATGACATACCTCACACAGCTGCACATTTGTGTCTCTTCTTAAGACTGTTTTCTGCAGAAAAAACATCCCTATTTTTCTGACACTTGCAGTAATTACATTGAGTATCTACATTCATTATGAAGTAGTACAGGCTTTACACAACACAAATTGCAACAGAAACCCTTTCAACTGTTCAAGTCTCATAAATATGTCATTTTAATGTATCAAAAGTCATAAGAAATCCAAGAGGGGGAAAGTATTGAAAAATACTGAAATCAGTGATGGCACAATTTCCCACATTAAAAATGATTAATTTAGGTATGTCCTCTTGTCTGATGTCCAAAAGGTTCCGTGCTGTCTTTGCAGGGGTTAGATGCAGGATGCATGTGCAAAAGGAAATTCTTAACCCTTAAATGCATAAGTGGGTTAATTTTCTTGCAGTATCTTTGTAATGAAAAGTTGTACCTAAAAGTCAACATGTGTAAGTTTATGTTCATTATTGCCTGCATTTATGTTGATTAGTGCCAATTAAGCAGTCATAAATATTTTCAAAGTGAAAGTAAAAGTGAAAAAAAGTTAAAGTGTTGTTTTAAAAGATTTTTAATAATTTCTTTCAATCAGATAATGGAATAGTGCCAATTTATGTTGTCTTGTATAAATATAAAAATAATTTTCTGTTCTGTTTTTGTGTGAGGTCCGCCCCTAGTTTCTCACAAAATGCACTGTTTAGGCAATTTTCAAAACTTTCCATTCATGTCATTCCTTCAGACTCTATTTCTCTCATTCAGAATATAATGAGGACACAAAATCCACAGAGTGTGTTTATGTTGCAATTTGTGTGAGGTTGACCCGCAATTTTGGGTAAAATGCCTGGACTAAAGTGGCTGTACCGTGTAATGAGTAAGTAATAAGCGCTCAGTTTGACAGTGTTGTTGCGTGTTGCTGTGGTTACCTGTTGTTCATTATACCTTGCACACTGATTTACAAGTGAAACTGACCAAATCCACGTTTGAAGTGTCTTGTTATATGAATTCAACAGACACCTTCCAGACAATCCGAAATAAGTGTTGTCCATAGCCACAGTATAAAATGAATTAATGAGCCCCTTGATGTTTACAGAGCTGCATTCTGGGTCTCTGGAGTAAGACGGTGATTACATATTCTGTTTTAACTAGCGCTGTCAGTTATTTTTCACGTCTGCTTCTGTTTCACGTATCGACTCTGTCCTGAAAGTTTATCCACTTTGTCACCTGTGTATTTTTTTTCTTTGTACTGCTTTCTGTCGCTCTGATCTCCTCTCTTTCGCCAGCTAGATTGATGCTTCTCTCTGTCTCTGTCTTCTTTCTTTCACTCTTTTTTCCCCCCTCCTCGTCTGTTTTCTGGCTTGGATTGCTTTCAGGAGCCTTATGGGGTAATGCCTGCTCTCTGTGCTTGTGTGTCTGTCCATGTGCTTTTCTCCCTGTTTGAGTCTCCTTCCTGTCCATCTCAGCCAGTGTCATTTGCAGAGTTTATAGATGCATCTGCAGCAGCCTTCCTCTCCCCGCTAAATGTTTTTGAGCAAATGTCATATTTTGTTATTTGCTATTCTTATCATCACCGCCACAGTCACGATCAAAGATACTGGCATTTACTCTGTTTGTGTTATGTAACTGTGTTTGTGTTACATCTGTATTTGGGTTACATAAGTGCAATTACCTGCTCTCCATTTATCGGATATATTTTATGTGTGTTAGTAGAGACAATATACAAAATGCACAGCGTGGCAGCACTGTGAATAAGAAACATACTGTACTGTCAAAGACAACACTTTCAAAGGTTCACGCTTTCATAACAGTGAAAGGTGTTCCAGATATTCATGAACACAAAAGAGCCTGAGTGCTGCTGTCCATAATAAGCACACAAATAAAAAAATGCTAATGCAGAATTAATGGTGGATATAAAGCTTTTTTTTTTTCATTTTTTAGACACAAAGACTTAAAGTATAATGAAGATGCAGGATGATGTAACTTTCAGCATTCTGTCAGTATCTTTCTGCTAATGCACTGTTCATTCATAAACACATATCGCATACTTTAAGAGTGCAATAGTGCCAAACTTAGTCCCAGCATGCTGTGCATTGGTCCTGATATAGGTAGAAGAGTGAGATTCATTCATCCAGGGATTATCATATTCATCCAATTCCCCTTCGTCTCTTGCTCACACGTTCACCTCCTGTCCAGGATATTGTCCCTCCAACCCTCATTAATGGCATGTCGCGTGTAAGAGGCTACGTTCACATTGCAAGGCTTACAGGGTCACTCTGCTTTCTTACAACTTGGATCATATTTGGATATACCGTATTTCTCTCAAATAGTGACCGGGGCCTTTATTTTCCTCAACTGCAGAAGATAGTAAACCTTTATTTGAAGCAGACTCGTATTAGAACCAGGCCTTTATTTTTAATTCTTTCTGTTTGAGGCTTTGTTTGAAGCTTTGTTTTGATCTGCTCCCATATTTCCTGCACTCCACTAGCTTGTCCATGTTTCCTGTAAAACACACAGCTAGGGAGGGACTTGTGCCACCACCACAATTCAGCTAAAGCAGTCCATGGATTTAGGGAAGAGAGTGGTCCTAGCTGACTCTTCTGGGACTAAGAGTTCACATTGGACATGGCCAGACTGACAGAAACAGCCTACGAGACCAACAGAGGGCAGTTTAATGACAAGGAATAAGCTACAGCATCAAGACGGATTTCTTCCTGGGTTTGACACCCTGGGGCGGATTCACGGCTAACCAAACTAACAGCTATCTTAGCAACAAGTAAAGCTATCTTTCCAGCAGGAAACTCTGTAAACAGCCTTTGTACTGTATTCCCTGACGATCTCAGAGGCTGTGTTCAAAGGAAAGGTGCTGAGCCCAGTTCTCTTGCCCCCTAATGGCATCTAACAGCTAATAGTTACAATTAGCTACTTTAGCAACAAGTAAGCTAGAGCTATCTGTCCACCAGGAAAGCTCCGTAATTAAATAACTGAGAAATGAAGCTTAGTAGCTGGACGAAATCAAAGGGAAAACCAGAAAATATTGTCTCCATAAGATATGGTCCATTTTTTACCCAAATCACTGAACAATGTTATAAAGTTGCGGTTTTGTACATTGAAGCCTGTTCCCCAGAAACACTCCAGTGTGCTTGGGTGAACTGATGTATTTTGCTTCCATGCTCCAATGTGCAATAAGCAAGAATCGCATGCCCCAGAGCGCAGGATGAGTCATCAGCCTTTTTTTAATCGTATTCCAGCAAAAGACAAACTGTGAAATATTACTAAAATACCTGAGAATATCTATAAAAAGACCTTTTTGTCATTGTTGAGACAGATACTGGCTTATAACACCATACATATTAATAGAAACACATGCAACATTCCCATACAGCACTTGAACTGCAGCTGCTGCCATCTTGTGGTGCTTGTACATTACGTTACAGTTTGGATAAGACACACATGCACCCACAGTGACTGCAATTGGACACTTGTTGAGTAATCCAGAACTACAAGGTGTTGAAAATAGCATGGTTATGGAAATATGGCCTACATTATGCCTAGTTAGCATGCACATAATATGACAGCCACTGGGAGTTTATCTGCTCTTTCTTTCCCTGCCAGTCATTTGAGGACCGGCCTTTATTTGTTGGTGTCGACCACGCCCCCGGCCATTATTCAAGACCCTGCTTTTACAGTTTAGAGACCGATTTCCTGCTTCAATTCTGAACTACCAGTATTTTTGATTGTGGGTCTGAGTATGCTTGCATCCGTTCAGATTCAGTTAGACAAATAGGCCTGAGACATATGTAACAAGACCCTACCTGGTCCGATTAGACTTACTTTGTGACGGCTGCTTGTATCAGAATTGAAAAAGTTTATTTCATGATGTATTTTTTCTTTTGTCCATACTGTATTTAAAAGGCATCTGGTCACATGAGGGATAAAGTCAGATTTTATTTTCTCAGCTGCAGTGTGAACGTAGACATACATGAGATTGTTCTCATCAACAGTGTCCACTTGTCTTTGCTACTCTCAAACTGTCCTTGGTGTCATGATTGTCCTCTCGCTCTAAAATTGATGTATTCACATGTTCAGTACACATAATCATTCTAATACTTTATCAGACTTGTCTGCTTTGCTCTCTCACAGGGTGATTAGTTCAAGTGCTTCTATTTGTCTCTTATCTTTGTTTTCTTTTCAGTGTGTTTTGATGTCGTAAGTTTGAAAGTGTATCTTCATGCCTGTGATATCAGCTTAAAATGTTTCTTTTGCTCTGTCTTTCTTTATATGCTTGTTTGCTCTATTTACGTGCGTGATGTTGGTGTATCACGTGTGTCTGTGTCTGCGTATGCTTATCATTGCTTTTTCTCATCAGATCGCAACAAAGCGTGGCCAGGTGGGAACTGTCCCTATCTACCTTTTATTTATTGATCCCTTTGTCCCTTCTCCCCACACGTGAAACACGGACCTCCTCTTGTCAACCTTTCTAAATAAACCCTGTCGTCCTCCATCCCAAGATGCTTGGGATATGATTTCCCTCCCTCCTTTCTTACTTCCCTTTTAGAAAAGCCTCCAATATTGAGACATCCAGACAACAAGACAATATTGGGAACGCCGCCTCATAGCTTTCAGAAGACCAACATATAGCTGCTGACATGCACTATTATGAATCTGCACTGAAAATCTTTATTTTTGCAAACTATCAGAGCTATAAAGTCCTTATCTTATCGTTTCACCTTAATGCAAATCTTTCATCTTGACTAAAGTGGCTTTAATTGGTCAAATCACTGAGAGATTATAGCCTGCAGCTTGATTCACCTCCCTGCCTTTCACCTACATCTCTCCTCCTTTACGCAGTGGACTTAGAGGGAAATCGATAACAGATTATAGCTTCTCACCTGAATTCACCTTGAGTGGCTAATTCATTGAAAAGCAGGGTTACAGCCTGTGCAATCAGCAGTCCGTGTCTGTAAAAAAAAAAAAGTTAAGAAAACTCAAAATTTCAAGGCAGCTGCCTTCACTAGATTTTTATCAAACTCAAACTCTTAATTTTGATTTAGCTTTGAACTTAGCTTTAAAATGAATTAAACAGACCCATAATCTTTTGTTGAGATAATTTACTTTTCTTCTTCAGATAATCTTTGAGCTTGAAATTTTAGTTTAGAAGGGGGGATTCAAGATGAAGAAAAGTAAATTATCTTGTCTTTCCAGATCTTGCCAATTTTTTGATTTTTTTTAAAGAAGGGGACAACATTTTAAACTACTTTTCACACATATTCAAAAGATTTTTTTTGTAAATTATGTCACAGTGATCGCTTATTTTCTCTAAACAGCTGGAAGAAAATGCTGAAATGCTTTACAGTAAACACAGTCCACTTTTAACACTCGCCTGACAGAAACTAAAGAGGAAAATGGAGAAAAACATGAATGAGCTGCTGATTATGCACCAGATCCTCAAACAAACAAAAGCAGTGGTTGTGCTGCAAATTATGTTTTTCAAAGTCTTATTTTTACCTAGATTTTTATATTGTTTTAATACAGTAAATCACAATAAACTCAAAGCACCATAAAAATGAAAATAATGAGCCTTAATTGTTTGTTAGCCATGGAACTATATTTTCACATGCATTATTCAAAATTCCCCATGTAATTAACATTAAACTGCTGAATAGAGGGCGCCTGGTGCATCCTGTTTTGCTGAAATGGTAAAGTGTTTCTGATTGGATGTCAGATCTTGCGTCCCCTAAACAGGAAATGCTCCTCGCTCTCAGGAGGGGGCAGCTGAGAGGACCAGAGTCATGATGACCTCACATGCTTGGCGGCTGAGCACGTTAAGCAATCAGTGCTGATCTGTGCTGCAATGATGTGAACACACAACCTTGTACCCACGCACACACACACACACACACACACACACACATAGAAACACACACATTACATCTTCCTAGCCTGTGGCGCTTCTGAAAGCTATTGGGAGACTGTTCTTGCCGTCTCAGTGTGTTGAGGTCCTTGAATAGCGAGGACTGGCATTGACTTTGCAGATTGCATGCCAGGGTAACCGAGTCATCCGAGCATGAGAGCTGCATGCCATTTTTGGTAGACTTAGAGTTTTCCATTGAGAAAGAAAAAGGCCCCCGAGCCTAAAATGTATGGAACCATGCTTCTCTCCTGTTTGAGCTCCATCCTTACCACGTGTTATAGACTTATATACTACATAAAAAATAGATATATTTCATTATTCTAATTGCTTTTTCACACAGTAATGGGTAAGCAATTTGAAAATTTAGTTTTCACAGGCCCCTCAGTCCCTAAATACCTCTGGCCAACTAAGTGCTTTTTAGATGAGTCTCTGCAGCATTGACAGACTGATTCAGGCGTATGTGAGTGTGTGTGTCTCTGTGTGTTTGGGGACATTTGGATGCACAGGGGGGAGGAAGAGATTGGAGGACCTGGTAATAGACAACTGATAGTATCTTAATGCTTTATTTTACAGGTCCCCTCCCTAGAAAGGGGCTCATATATATCTTATTTTCCTGGAAAGGCCTTTCTAATTTGGTGTTCAGTCTCTCAGACTCATTTGTTTTTCAATGTTCAAGAAAGAACCAGGAAATGTCAGGAGGAAGTAGAAAATAGAGCTGTGCAGCTAAGTGGAGTTTACATTTCAGGCTATTTACTGGAAGAAACTGCAAAAGTCTTACTCAAAAGATCGATTTGGTAACCTAATATTCACTCGTAATTGCAAAATATACTTTCCCTATTTGTTGAATTGTATGTAGACTACATTACAAACTCACCACTTGCTGACTGGACCGGATTTTCTAAGTTGTAATTACAACTGGTGCTTTGATTCTATCAGCTGTGGCTACCTAGCTTAAGCTAATGCTGACGCTAATTCAGACGACAAACTTTAATGTTACCAGGTGATTGGTTCAAAAACAAGAACCCTGTGAAAGGGTCTCAAATATGCGCATGATGGCCACATGCATGATGCAGTGCTACAAGACTACGTTATATTAAACGTAACCTGTAGCCCTACATAGGTAGCGTAGGTAGTTAAATAGTGTGCTAAGGTTCACAGATTACATTAAAGCAGATAAACACACAATCCATTCTCACACTTTTTGCTCTGTTTTGGTGAGGTGACAAAAAAAGACAAACCTCCCAGGACCTGTAAAAACAAAATATCACTGAAGGGGCTAAGATGACTGCACATTGGATACAGGCTGCATATATTATAATCTTTTTATTTAATGGCCTGTGGGTGAATTTTTATCTTTTACAGTTGTACTGTAGGAGTTGTTCTTGTTCCCTAGGGATGAAAACATTGGTCGGTCAGTAAATCTTCTTCATGCTGGTGTAAGAAGCAGCAGGGCCCATGGGGACTGCTAACAGGGATTTAGACTCCCTTTTAGTTCTTGTGTGCTTGCATTCCACTCCACATCTTTAACACATAAATTTAAAGCTATGCGCACGTTTAGATACACACCCTCACTTTCTACCCCTCCGAATTTTTTGAAGTCAAGAAGAAACAAACGAGAGACGCTCTTTATCGAGAGTGACAGCCATATTGTGTGTATGTGTGACTGATTAATTAAAAATCCCTCTCCCACTGTCCTTGGCCAATGTCACTCTGAGTGAATGATGGCTCAGCTGTATGTTATTAGCATAACAGCTAGTTTTAAAACCCCCACTCCCACCCCCACCTCCTTACTCACTCTGTGACCAGTTAACAAAACCTGCAGCGTCTGCAATGACTGACAGCAGTGGTTCCTGCAAAGAAGCTGCTTCCTCAACCAGGGGGCTCATTCTTTGTGCATTAACAGTGTCAAATGTTTGTATGTTATTCTACAGAAACATGGGCAGTGGTGGAACAACTGCTCAAATCTGTTAAATAAAAGAAGCAAGCGTTGAAAAAGCTTCACCTGATGAAGGTCTAGGGACCCAATGTTGTATTTTTATTCTACTGTAAGTAAAGAACAGTGTGCAGGCGTTCTCTCTTCTTCTGCCTATGCATTTTCCTCCTACGCACCTATCTACAAGAAACTGAAGGTGTGCATTAGCTTTTAATTTTACTTAAGAAAAATACACCTAAAGGAAATTAGATTAAAAAAACAAACAAGTATTAGCAGTAGTTCAGCTGTGTTGAGGAGGTGAGTAATCATAGACTGGAATAGTTTGGTTTCACTGTTGTGCGAACACCTTGTATCTATTTATGTAGATTTTGAGATGACATGAAGAAAAGGACATAAAGAAAGAAAGAGTAAAGAAAGGAAAGAAAGAAAGGGGGGGTGAAAGGAAGAAAGGAGGATTTAGGGAGGAAGAAAAAAGAGAAGACCAGTAGGAAAGAAGGAAAGAAAAGGAGGGAAAACAAAGATGGAAGGCCAGAAAAAAGGTAAGCTGCAGAAGCAAAAAATGGAAGATGAGAAAGAAAAATGAATAAATAGAAGGACAAATAGAGAATGGAAGGAAGGAATGGGGGAAGGAGAGAGAAGAAACAAAAGACAAGGAAGAAAGGAAGTAGGGGAGAAAGGAAGGAAGGAAGCAAAGAAAGAAAAAATGGATGAAAAATGAATGAGGATATGGAAAACAGAAGGGAAAAAATAAGTACAGAAGACAGGAATGAAGGAAAGAAAGAAAAAATGGATGAGGACAGGGAAAAATAACGGAGGGAAAGAAAGAAGTACAGGAGGGGAGGAAGGAAGGAAGGATGGAGTAAAGAAGCAAAAGAGAAGTGCAGATGAAAGAAAGGAAAAAGAGACAGACCAAAGGAACAGAAAGACTGAAGAGAGGGAGAGATGGTTAGAAAGAAAGAAAGAAGGATATGATGTAATATAGCCACAGTTATCAGATTGATTAGTACAGTTAAAATTACAATATCTCCTGGAGGAAAAGTAGAAAATCCCAACAAATGAAAATGATCACGTAAAGCAGCAACTTCCTCTATAGTTGCATGTTTCTACAGAATAACATTATGAACTCACATGCATGTTATCTACTAACAGAATATAAACAGGTATTCCTCTGTGTGCGCAGTATACCTGATGTACTACAACCAGCTCTTGTTACTGGAGGATGGGATGAAAGGGTTGATTACACTACATTACCCAGACTAACTGTGCTCTCAATCTGCACAGAGGGACGAAAGGCAAGGACATCAACACCATCAAGTCCCTGAGGGTCCTCCGAGTCCTGCGGCCACTCAAGACCATTAAACGGCTGCCCAAGCTGAAGGTACAGTAATCCAATCTGTCACCTACCCAGTTCATTCTGAGAGAGAGAGAAAAAAAAGGAAACAAATACGCAGAGCAGCTGGGGTATGATGAGTCAAATACATTTACATTATATCAAGGAGGAGTTGATATATATGATTTAAAACAGTTGCATTTTAAAACATGTAAACCTTTTCAGCTCTAGATGAAAGATTTGAGCTGTTTGACCTTTGGGGTGTTTTGAATTCTGGAGAGACGTGACTGAAAATTTCTTTCAATAAGGCTTATGATGAGCTTTTATTTCCCAGAACACACCCTCAGCCCTCAAAAGATATAGGCACAGATACTGTAGCGCAGGTGGATTAAAACACTGAGAAACTGTGTTTTGAGCTTCAAACACTCAAACCCTGTAGGTTTGGAAGGTGACTCTAAAAAGTTTGTACCTGTTCCTTTGTTGAGAACAACTGTAGTTTGCTGGGATTAACAGCAGTTGCAGTGAATTGTCTTCAAGTCTTGAAGCCTCTGAAAACTTGGCTTGAAATAGTAAAAATACATATATGATATCAAAGTTTAGTTTGTCATTAAGCATCCACAAAGATCTGAATGAAAATAAACATTCATAATTATTAGAAAACCTGGTTCAAAAACAGCTCATTTTGCTGTTTAGACCATTTTCAAGAGTGTGCGGGGGTGTGTCAGCTCACGTTTGATTGACAGCTGCCTCAGGAGCCCCAACACGGAAGCTGAGTAAAGTACCGTTGTGGACAGCTGTAGACGTGGGCAGCAGAAAAACGTATTTTAGCCACCTAAACAAAGGACCACCTAAAAAAATCAATAGGAGTTTAGGTGCATGCTATTTTTAGAACATGCTCCCTGTTTGACTTTGTCATGCCACAGCGTTTTATAACAGGGAACTGAAGCCATCGGCTCTGCTCTCTTTGCAACCACCAGACTCCATGGACAGAATCAGTCTTTCTATCTCGCAGGGCATAGAAGTTATTGGAGTTTATGTTGTGTTTGTTGGTTTGTTAATTAGTAATTGTTTGACTTCGGTGTAACTTCAGTGTTTTTAACACGTTTGTTCGGGTCTGAACTTACTTGCTGTGGATTGAAACAGCTGTAGACCACCAACTCCTATGTTTTTTTTAAATGGAGCTGTGTGGTTATGAAGAGAGCACGGACAGCGGCTTCAGTTCGCCATCGGTAAAGGCTGTCTAACAGCAAAGTTAAGTGGGGAAAACGTTCTCAATATTGTGAACATCAATATTGATTTGGGCCAGGTTAAAACACGGTTTGTGTGAAAGGAGTGATATAACAGCTTCAGCTCTCTGTGGTTGAGTTTGCTCGGAGAGCAGCTGCAACAGCAGGAGAAAAGAAGTTTTGTTGAACCCACTTAGCAACTGAGATGGATTTTTTTTTATAATTGGTTTGTGGAAATAGTTGCATAATTTTTTAAATAAATCTCCGAGCACAGCCATGCCCAACTCAAACTTAGATGACAGTATTTTGAATTTGGATTCAAATTTGATTTGATTGAATTAGATTTTGATTTGATTGAATTTGAACTTCTTATATGCTTACTATTATGTACATAAGACCCTAAATTACATGATTCGAAGACTATAGCGAAATTTCTAGAGGCTTTCAGTCTCAAGCAAGTCTCAAGTTACTGTGGTGAGAAGTCAGTGCTCAGGTCAAGTGAGTCACAAATTTTTTTTTTTTTAAATTGCATAATCAGGTGCCCTGCTGGCTTGGTGGAGTGTGTGCCCCATGTGCAGGGGCTATGAGTCCTCTGCAACGGCCGTGAATTTGACTCCCTCTGCAGCCCCTTGCTGCGTGTCATCCCCTCATTCTCCTGTCCTCACTTCAGCTGCCCTATCAATTAAAGGCATAAAAGCCCCAAAAATATTTTTAAAAATGCACAGTTGATTCACAGCCAAGTCTAACATAGCTTGAACTTAACATTATCTTTCCAGCTAACGTCCGACCAGTCGATAAGTTCACTAAAAAGACACTTTCATGTACCTTTCTATGTGTGTTTTGCAGTCACAGATGAAGATGGATGTTTTGGTGATCATGTCACTTATTCTCATATTAATGCCAGCATTGACAACACAATCCTTGAATCCAATTTTATTATTTTTTGGACTAGCTACCTCCATGGTAGCTGCCCAGTGTGTCGTGTCCTAGCAGGTTGCCAGCGTTGCGCATTTTGGACTAGAAGCCTTTAAATCATGTTTTAAAACCAAAATGTAATTTCTCAATATCTAGAAAAAAAAAAAGTCAAGTAAAGTTGTTTGTAGTCACCTGCAAGTCTCCAGTCTTCATATTTGTGACTTGAGTATGATATGAGTCAAGTCATGTGACCATTTCTATACTTGTTCTATACTGCAAACTAAGTGTCTTTGAACATTTATACTTCTCTGAAACTGGGTCACCACTGGAATACATTTTAACTTTTGTGAGTCCGAGCTGACTACAACTCTATGAAGGAGGGAACTTTTCAGAGCCACCTTTCAAGCCCACAGTGTTTGAAGATGGTGGTGTGAGTCTTCATAATCACTACTTCAAATACTGCCACAAAGAACCAAGCAGTGGCTGCGCCATTTAGCAGTGAAAACCCATTCATACTGAGTATGTCTGTGATAGACTGCTGTTTCAGCTGTGGCCACTGTACCTCTTTGTAAGTGCAGATTATCTTTGATTGGAAGATGTTCTTGTGATTTTTGGGGACTGTTGTTGATATATTAAGTTTTTATGAAGATTTTTTTAAACCTGCAATTTGGACATGATTGAATAAAGCACCTGCAGTTTTGCAATCATTTGGCCTATTTGAAGCTCAGTTAGCTGTCACATCACATTGTGCCGACTGCCATTCCTCCTTTATTGCTGACAAATTGGCATTTAATTAAAAATGACTCATCTTTGTTGTAGTGTTTTGTAATTGAGATTAAATTAAGTTAAGAAATGAAGTCAATTTCTGTCAGGTGTTTCCATTTATTTTGTCTTCCCTCTTTTGAATGTACTGTAAAAGAGGGAAGTTTAATTTATGTCCATATTTCCAGATGACTTACTGCTCTCGGCTATAAAAAAAATAAACAGTCTAGAGTGCTTTTTTATAGTACAGTTGTCTATTTGAACTGTAATCAAAAGAGAAGAATATGAGGAAATTACACCACAGCTGTTCCATTCAATGTAAAGACCTCAAAGTATTTCACATCTTCAATATCTGAATGTATTTATGGTAAGCTGAAGAACTGAAGATGGTATATTGTGAGCAGGCATATGTACCCGACTCAGAATTTTGTCAGTTGAATTGGATTTGGCGGTTCAACCCCAAGATTCAACAGTTCATTCTTTTTTTATTAGTTCAGTGCGCCACACTAAATCCTATACCAGCCAACATGAGTTTTTCTTCCTAATCTGTAATGTAAAAACATCTGATTTTCACACTGTTAGAAACCCCAGCATACCACAGAGCATCTGCAGGGCGACTGACAACCGTGTCAACCACTGCAGTGCGACAACTGCAAGGTCCAGAGTCCACTGGGTTGGCTGACAGCACGTCAGCTGCGCTCTGTTTCTGTCGTTCTTCTCTGTTCAGTTACTTAGTTGAGTTAGTTTTGTTTTGTTTGTGGTGATTTAGAGGCTTCGTTTGTGAAGTTTACAGCCTTCCATGCTGTTGCAGTGCTCTTTGTACAATGACAGAGCGAATCTCAGTCGACTGAGGGGTCTGAGGTAATCTTCGACTTTCAAGGGGCAGCCCTTGTTGTGACTCCTCAGATTTACACATGGAAAGTCTCATCTTGTCAAAGCAATTATGCGTAAAGTTTTTATGTTTATGTTAAGTTTTTTATTCTTCGTAGTGGCTTTTACGAGAAATAATCTCAAGCTTTGCGTGAAGTGTTTGGCATGAAGAATCTGTATGAATGGATTTTGACCCTCATCAAGGCAAGACTCAACTGTTTCCTCTGACGCAGAAATGACAGCTTCCCTCTGGTGCGTGAAGGCAGCAGATCATCCAAAAGTAATGGATCTGACAAAAGATGAAAGATGTGATTGGAGTAATAGAAGTGTTGATGATTGAGGAAGATCAGAGCAGGCAGACAACTCATCCACGACTCCTCTCAGAAACTTGGACAGAGCGGTTTGACGGACAGGCTGGTTAGAGAGAGGGATGAATTTTCTGTCCTCGCTCTGGAGACAAAAGCCTCGATGGAGATCACTCATGCAGCAGCATATTCATCGGTTAGATTGCACACATGTCAGGATCGATAGACAAAGCACTTCATCTCATAGAGAGATCACAGCACGAGCTGACAGAAGGAAATGGCTGGAAACAGAGAGTGACAGGCAGGGAGACACAAAGACAGGCTTCAGGCAGGTGTGTTCATGTTCTCAGTAAGCATCGATTTGCCTTCCAAGAGTTTTTGTGTGTTTTCTGATCCGCCGCCTCTGTGGTTAAAGGTTGGGTGAAGTTTATGCAACTAAAACTCCTTGGGTAAGTTTAGTGGAAGATCATTGTCATAGTTAAAAGAAACATTGACTGTTGTTAGGAGACGAACATTGACTGACTTTGTCATTCAGTCAATCACCCATGCCAACCTCCACACTCAGATGCTTTGTTATGTTTTAACAACAGCATGCTGCTTCTATGCCTGCCTTTATGGCACCACCACAAGATGTAGCTTGTCAAGAAAATGTTGTAAAAAAAATCAGTGAACTTCATTCCCTTCCTGGAAATGGAGTCAATGTACATCAGTGCAGTCTCCTAAAAACGTTGATGTGTAGAAATGCTTGATTAGCTTACGTTTACTGATCTGTGTTTGTGTGTGTGTGTCTGCGTGTGTAAATTTTCCAGGCGGTGTTTGACTGCGTTGTAAACTCTCTGAAGAACGTTCTCAACATCCTCATCGTCTACATCCTCTTCATGTTCATCTTCGCTGTCATCGCTGTGCAGCTCTTTAAGGGCAAATTCTTCTACTGCACCGACGAGTCCAAGGGTCTGGAGAAAGACTGCAGGTACATCATCCAAAGTTACCCTTCTTCATGCCCAAATGCTTTCTGAATTAATCAGTATTTTCAAAATGTCTTAATCCATCAATGAACAGACCAGTGTGTAAGATTTAGGCAGATATATTGGCAGAATATGGCAGAAATGGAAAATATATATTGATTGGCGTATAATCACCTGAAAATAAGAATTGTTGTGTTTTTGTTACCTTATAATGAACCCTTTATGTCTACAGAGGACATGGGTTCTCTTTCGTGGACTTTCATGGCCATGTTGGACTGCCATGTACAATCAAACATTGGCCCTAGACAGGGCCTTTTACAAGTTTTCTTCTACGGGAGGTTGCGAGGTTCTGCTACATGTTTGGAAGGGGAGGGTGAGGCAAGCAGTATTCCATTGGTTGCAATCTACAACCTCCCGATTAGATTCCACTAAATCCTACACACTGGTGCTTTAAGAAACTGACTTGTTATGGAGACTCTACCATCATACCTGTATATTCAGCCATGGTGGTTGTCTTTTGGTAATATATGATTCTATACTGAACTAGTTTTGTCTCTCTCGCTCTCTGTCCTCTTTAGATTGTGTCTCTTTTCACCTGATTCTGTCTCTTCTCCCGTCTGTCTCTCAGGGGTCATTTTCTGGACTACGACAGGGATGACGTGACAGCTCAGCCCAGAGAGTGGAAGAAGTACGACTTCCACTATGACAACGTTCTCTGGGCCTTCCTGACGCTCTTCACTGTGTCCACTGGAGAGGGCTGGCCAGTGTAAGTCAGAGCAACCTCCACACCACTTCATTTGTGTAGCACCTTTCAAATATATAAAATGACACTTTATGTAAGCTGTAGACAAAATGGCAATTCTTAAATTGTGTCGCATATCAATGCTCAAGTATTTGAAGTATTATTGAATAATTTATTCTTCTGCATGTTAGAATTCCCTTCAGTGACTTGTCCCAAAACACACTCAGCAGCACACCTGGAGGCAGACAGTACAGCACAGATTATACCCAACTGATTTCTCCCAGACTTAATTACTGCGACTTCTCTAAAGATGTAATCAAGGCTCATCGCATAGACGGCTTCAGTCTGCCTTTCTGTGCCTGAGCTCAAGTTGCAGTTATCATCATCATCGTCTCTGTCAAGGACTGTTGATGGCTGTTTGCTTATTTCATTCATTGCACTTACCTGACGATGAGAAGTAAACTGACTGAGCTTGTCATGATCGTCTAAAATCACACGGCCTTAAACTAGTAGTGACAGCACAATAACATCACTGCAAGAGACAGCTCGCAAAAGAATTGTACATTTAAATATGCAGTATTTGCCCATTTTTATGACTTGGAATATCTAAGAAATGAAACATACAGTATAATACACAGCTGGTGACAAAATTTACAACTGTGATTCAAGACAACACGTTTATAAGTTAACTGTCAAATACCCAAACTGAAAATTGTACACATACTTAGATACTCAACTAAAAGAAACAAGAACAAAATGAACGGTGCAGTGAGCTGTTTGTGGAGATGAGTGCAGCTGATGTGACGCACTGAGAATTTATGATTATAGGCTCCCTCTCATCTCACTCTGTTTCCAAGTGTGCCTCCGGCGAGGCCTAGGTCCAGTGTCCAATTGGTTCCATTACCTAGAACCGCCTCAAGGCTACATTAGCTGCTGCTAGGGATTAATATTTTTCCTGAAAATGAGACATTTTTTATCTCAGGAACAGAAGAACACTATCCTGGGAAATGCACTTGTTTATAAGGTATACTTTTAGCTACACATTGGTCATATTTCAGGCAGAACTATATGTAACAAAAAGAAATGCTGGTTCCGAACCTGACCGTTGCAGTGTATTATCTGGTATTAATAATTGTTAAGGCAGAGGAACACTATTTCAACATTAATCAACATGTTAATGAACATAATATGCTGCATACACCTTGAACTTTGCTACAGCTGTAAGGATGAAATGCCAAGTTCACTGTATAAAGAGAAATTTGTTTAAACAAGTCATTGGGTCACAAAGTATAAAAATATACTTGGTCTAATAAAGTCAGCGATCACTCTAAGTTGAAAAGCAAAGCTATAAAAAGCTCTCACTCACTTGGTGTGAGATTTTGGATGGATTCTTGGGGAGATTTTGGCCCGTTTTTCTCCAGTGAGAGGCACGTTTCGCCACAGCCAACTGTTGAAGGTAAAGCAGTCATGTTGCCATCTCTGCCAGTATTTCACCCATAAGTGTTCTGGATAAAGTGAATCTGCTGTTCTTGCACGATTTGAGCTTTCATTTGGAATTTTGCATTTGCATTTCCACACAAAGTTGGTGAGTCTGATTTAGATGGTAGAACCACTGCATTAATGGTCAGAAGTGTCTGAATTCGTGGCACTTTGTGCTAATTAATCAATTAATTAAAGTGCTCGGTGTGCTCCATCAGTGCACACTCACAGCTGTTCCACCAGTACACGGCTGTTGAATATGTTTTAAAGAAAGTAAACTAGGCCCAAGTATTTTCTAAATATATTCCCATATGTTCTGAATATTTTAAACACATTTTTCCTAGTTTCCTCAGTGTACTATATTTCCCAGCATTCCTGGGAATCCCGTTTTCTAGGATTGCACTCTAGCGGCTACTTGCATAACACTTAACACACCCCCATGGTGGCTGAGTTGCATTGTGGGCAATGTAGGTACTAGGTTTTGACAAGGAAGACGAGACAACATCGTTTTCCTGTGCCTTCCAAAACTGTTACAAATAAAGAAGTAGTCTAATGTGTCCATAAACCATAAACCATAGTGTTCATTGTTAAGGTTTGGTTAGGTTTAAACATAAAAAATGATTTGGTTAGGTTTCGGAAATGGTGGGGTAAAACATCATGATTTGGGCTAAAATGATCTTTGCCTTCATGGTTACAATAATAATTACGTTGCTACGGTTAGCGAACTATCATGGTAATACTTTTTAAAAAAAGGAATAAATAAATTTAAAAAAACAAAGTTGACTCGTGACTGGAAATGGGGAATAAACAGCAGTCTCCTCTATCAATAACTGGAGGTGGGTGTGTTGGGAGTTTTTCCTCACCACTGTTGCCTAGTGCTTGCTCATGGTGGGAATTATTGGAAATTGTTTGGCCACTGAAAATAATATTGCAAGTACAGTATGAAAACTGCCCTGAGATAACATATGATATGATTTGATGCTATATAAATAAAATTTGACATAAATTAATGTGTACGGCTGCTAGAGGGCTTTATCATTAAACTTCACCACATGTTGTTTTAGAGTACTCGCTGAAACTGATGCTGTTGCTTTTCTTGAGAGGACAGTTTGTTATCATCATCGTCTTTATTTGTAGAGCTCTTTTCAAAAGCTCCTGACTGTGCCTGACTCATTCATTTGTTTAGAAATTTGTGAGGATTGTTAGAAACCTCTGCAGGTAGTTTGATTGGATAGTTTGTAAAAAGGTTCCCTGGATACTTCAAGGAAGATTGATTTCACCGTTGTTTCATCAAACTTGCTTGATTCCACTTCCAGGATTTCTTGTAGTAAATTACAGGGTAAAGCATGGCAGAGGCAGAGGTACACTATCTGACATGCTGGGTCCCTTCATCTGCTACAATTAATTGTTTAGTCGACCAAGAGAAAATCGCTTTTGATAATTAGCTGATCAATTTAGTTGCCAGACATTTGATGGTCCCAGGTTGTCAGATATGAGAATTTGCGGATATTTTTGGTCTTTAATCATAGTACATTGATTATTTTGGGGTTTTTGGATTCTTGGTTGAACAAAACAAGCTATTTGAAGATGTCGCTGTCGAGTCTAGGATATTGTGATCTGCAATTTTCATTGTTGTCTGATGTTTTATAGACCAAACAATCATTTAATCAAGACAGTAATTGACAGATTACTATAGATTTAGATGTCATAGTGAAAATTGTTGCACTTCTACTGTGGTGATTGGGTGAAGGGAACTAGAAAGGGACCTGAAAACTCTGGAATTGATAGGGGGTGTACCCTTTGCGGAAAATTGATGGAAATTAGTTGAAATAGTTGAACAAGGTCAAACAAAGGATGAGAGTCTCATTTAACTCACATCTCTACAGTAGAGCCCAACCAATCAGTCGACGGATATTATCGGCACAATATTGGCCAAATATATACACGTATGTTCTATTTGTGTTTTTTTATTTTGATTTATGTATACTTACTAAAAATACCAGTGTAAGTTTGCTCTTTCAGGGACCTGATATAATTTTGGACAATTAAGTTTATTTTCTATATTCTAAATTCTGTATGTTAATTTCTATATAAAAAAATATTGGCTCATACATCAATATCAGGATTTAATAGTGATATTGGCAAAAATGTACTATCAGTATGTAGTTTGAATTTCCTGTCATTTCCTTCTTTCAGGGTCTTGAAGCACTCCGTGGACGC
>JAJHUR010084439.1:0-26561 GCA_027495735.1 Lutjanus campechanus
CCCAAACTCAATCACTCCAGGATACTGAAGGAGAATTACTGCCCATATTATTTAACACTACTGCTGCCATTAAAGGCATAGTCCAGATTATTTGAAGTGGGGTTGTATGAGTGTATGTGTATAACCTGCAGGACAGAAGCAGAGAGGAGTCCTGGTGTAGGAAGCTCACTAATGTACTGCTGTGGACGGTGTCAGCAGCAAAACATATTTTAGCCACTAAAAAAGGCCCATCTAAAAAAATCAATATTAGTTTAAGTGTATGTTGTATTTAGAATATTTTCACTGCTTTCCCCTGCTATCAGACAGCATTTTCTGTCAGGAATCTGCCATTATATAATCTAAATATGACTCGCTCCAAAGCAACCCAATTTGAAGCAGAAACAGCAATTTTACCTGATGGCAAGGTAAAGTAGAGGAAATATTCGAAATATAACACACTTAAACTGATAGAAAAGCTAATGATGTAATAAATTTCTTCAAAAATGTGTTGTCCCAGATTTGATGGTCTGCACTGGCTATTTTTGCTTTTATGTCACCCGTTTTAACCAGCAGCTAGCCTGTGTTACTCAGAGAGTGACGTCTCATTATTTGGTTGAATGTGGGGTCAAAGGTTGTGTTGTATACCTTCACAATTTAAAAAAATCCTGCAGACTGATTAGGCTTAGCAAATTTAAATGTTAGAAATGCAGCACAAACATTTTCATTTCTGATTTCTCTGGGGAAAAAAATATTGCTGTTCTTACCTGCTGCACACCCGCCATTAGTTCATTTTTATCTGTGCCAGTGAACTGACGGAGTGTCATCCACCATCTACTGTAGGTAACACACTGACTATGTATAAGTGCCTCATACAACCCCACTTCAAATCATTTGAACCATCCCTTTAAGGTGTGGATGTGCTTCTTGATGCAGGTTTGTTGTGCAATGTTGGAAAGCTGGCTGAGATACTGTAGATTACAGCAATTACTACTAATACAACAACCATAACCATAACTGCTGCTATTACCACTGTTGCTGTTCAAGTTAAGAGGTTCTCCTTTATGCTTTAGTGTTGATCAAATCTTACGATCTGAGTTAGTATAATTTAAAACATTGCACCATTTCTAGCGAATTAAAAAAGACCGACAATGAGTGGTTGATATGAGGTTTTAATAAAGGGCCAAAATGGACCTAGGACAGTAAATAAATAAAAACTAATAAGAAGAAATAAATAATAAATAAATGCATTTCTAATATATGTCATTGAACTGGACCAGTATACTGTACCTACACCTAAACAGAGCTAATCTTTCTTTAACTCAAAGCAAGCTTTCCATCAACACTGAGCTCTTTCTCTGACAGAGATACGCTGTCCCAAACTGAACATGCCCGCTAACGGTGGCTACAAGTGTTCAGACGGCTCCTACTTCAACTCTCGCTGTGAGTTTTTCTGCTCCCCTGGATTCAGTCTGAAGGGCCAGAAGACGGCAACGTGCCAGCACAACAAGGTGTGGAGCGCCGGAGTCCCCACTTGCGTCGGTAAGACTGTGTGTGTTGTTGTTTTGTGCACAGTTTCATCTCCCACAGAGGACTGGAGCCTGCAGACTACTTAGCTTAGTATTGTACAAACCTATGTAAATGGTCATTTACCTGCTTAAGGCATAGTGTTAGCTGTAGACTCCTGGATGAAAGTCTAAGACATAAAGTACCCCTCATAATACAAGGTTATATGATTGTTGTTTGCAATATAGAGGCCTCTAGACATGTATGTATACACAGACACACACGCACACAAAAAACATGTTTGTTTTTTGATGTCTTTGCATCCTGAGTCTGAGCCTGAAAATGACTTTATTTTGTTTCTCATGAAAAGCTAAGCAGTGAGGCCTGCACTTAGGGGATCATATAAATGGATGAAGTCTTGCAGCCTTGGTAGCTGTAGACAATCACAGGGTTTGTGTTTGTACAGACTCATTCAGATCTCACTGCACTCAGCCATCATAATGCTGTTTGTGAAGTGACATTGAGTCTCCTACATCTGTCTATAAGGACACTTTCAGCCTTGTGTTTCCTCAGAGTACTGACTCATTTTACTTTCTGTTGTCACCTCAAAAACGAGTTTAGACTCTAAAACCTCTGGGAGAAAGTAAAGTACAGGTGTTTTCGATGGTGCTACAGGAACAAAGTGTGCGAGGGCGCTGCCAAGACGTGGTGGTCACTTTCTTTCTTTCTTCCTTTCTTCCTTTCTTTCTTTCTTTCTTTCTTTCTTCCTTTCTTTCTTTCTTTCTTGTTTACATTAAATATTTGTGAAAGGCTCCATCTGCAATTTTGGCTGTTCACTACGTCCCACTTACAAATAGATTGTCCAATAATAATAGCTCAACAAACTATAACAGGGAACAGCGGGTCCGTCTAGGTTTGAACTGAGGTATGTTTGTTGCTGAGCACATGCATTGATCACATTGTGACTCATTAGGGAGAATTAACACCAAATTAACCATAGCTCAATTTATTTGCATGTTAAAGCTGTATTAAGACAGATACATGGCATCCAAAGAGTTTGGAGGATGGTGTCTTTTTCATACTTCATACTTTTCATACTCAAAAATACAATGAAACAGTGTGTTTGTCTTTATCCTGAACTGCAATTGTAATAATACCAGGACTTATTACAGTAACTGTACACTACAGTAAACAAATGATACTGTTTCTTCATTTGCATGCCTTGGATGCTAACTTTTTTACCCCATTTACACCTGGTATTCAAGGTTTCAAGGTACAACCCCTATTTTCTAAAACATAAATAAAAACAGAAGGTAATGATTTGCTTGCAAAACCTTTTCAACTATGATTTATATAAATACAGCACAAATTCAAGATCTTAAACGTTCAAACTAATAAACTTTATTGTTTTTTGTAAATATACACTCATTCTGAATTTAAATTTGTTTCAAAAAAGTTGGGACAGAGGCAACAAAAAGACTGACCAGTGCTAACTTCAACAGCCAGCATCTGTAATGGTATGGGGATGTGTTAGTGCCCATGGTGTGATTATCTGCCATATCTATGAAGGCCCCATTAATGCTGAAAGGTACATACGGGATTTCGAGCAACATATGCTGCCATCCAGATGATGTCTTTTTAGATATGTTCATGCTTATTTCAGCAAGACAACATAAAGACACATTCTGTTTGTGTTACAACAGTGTGGTGTCGCAGTAAAAGAGTTCAGGTACTAGACTGGCCTGCCTGCAGTCCAGACCTGTCTCCCATTGAAAATGTGTTGTGCATTACAAAGTACAAGTACAAAATACAACAACAGAGACCCTGGACTGCTGAGCACCTGATTTTGTATGTCCTCGGTTCCCAAAGGCTTACTGAGTGTTCTTAAAAGAAAAGGTTATATATCACAGTGGTAATCATACCCCTGACCCAAACTTTTTGGAACGCGTTGCAGGCATCAAATTCAGAATGAAGGTATATTTACAACAAAACAATAAAGTTGATCAATTTGAACATTGAATATCTTGTCTTTGTACTGATTTGAATATAGCCTGAAAAGTTTTGGGGTTTTTTCCCCCAAATTTTAATTTATGTTTTACACAACATCCCAACTTTTTTGGAATTGGGGTTGTAGTTTATCATTATACAACATAGGGTTCGTAGCAAAGTTTGTCATAGGCAACTGGACTTGATAAAGTTCTTGAAGACGTTTCACCTCTCATCCAAGAAGCTTCTTCAGTTCTTAGGGTAGGGTAGGTACATAGGGTTGCACAATGGCATTAATATAACAGTATTAAAATGGAATCTGTATCTGGGTATGTTATCTGGATAGTAACTAGTCTGATCTTGTCTTTGTGCATTCTCTTTATCCTCATCGAGATCAGATCTCTGTCTATTCTATGCGCATGAGTGATTTTTTACCTTAAATCCAAGTTTGCAAAACCTAACAAAACTTAGTATGACAAATAATTATTTGTACCCTCTTGTAAATTTGGAAAATGTCATGTATAAAGTTACTACACAATTTGTGTAAAAATATTGTGTCAGTTTGTCCCAGTGTGTTGTGTGCTGGCTACAGTACATAACTCTGTTAGTAAATTATATGCCTTGTTAACAGCAGATCAGCTGCACATGGAGTAACAATGTTGACTAAATTGACAATGGCAGGCTAGAAATGAGAGGCTGCTTTTATCTACTTCTGTCTAAAATAAGGGGACTAATGTTAGAAAAATAACAAAAAATATAAGTGGTAAATCTGCCGTCATTATCACTGTGAACTACCATGTAAGAGTGGACTCTTCTTGCTATGACCAATAGAGTCTACATTTCCTATTTGAGGCCTATATAGTGATATATACAGTTTATTTAAATGTAGATGATGTGATGTGATTTTGAGATTTTCTTCCCCTCTCTCTCTCTGTAGATATGGATCATCCTAAAATCAAGTGTCCTAATCTGAAGGATAAGTGGGCAGAACCAGGAAAGCTGACAGCCAGGGTGACCTGGGACACACCAGAGGGTGTAGACACTGCAGATGGCATCCTTACAGAGTCAGTCTCATTTCCACCAACAACTTTAAAGCTTTTCTGCCATTTTGCTTCAGTGCACTTTATCTGTTAAATCCTGTGGGTTATCCTACTCTGAACAGGGAGATCACAGTGAAAGATTAAAACAGAGCCTGTCTTTTGCAGTGTTATCCTGAAAGGGAAACCTTCAAAATCAGACTTCCCAGAGGGGCTCCATAAGATGTCCTACACTGTGTTTGACCGTGCAGGGAACAAAGGATCCTGTCGCTTCACTGTCAGGGTGCGAGGTGAGCTTCTAAAAGCCTGTTAAGAGACGGAAGTTTCTTGATAATCTTTGTCAGAAAGATTTTCAGTAAAACTTTATTTTTAATGGGTTATTTCAAAGAAGTCTCCAGGAAAGTGGTATGTACAGTAATATGGTACGAATAATGGGAAAACCAGAGACCGTGTGTTTAATTGTTACACTTCTAATAATATCAGATTAATTGCTAGTGTAACCTACAGTGCACAGCAGTTGCACTATAGGTTACACTACAGGTTACGCTAGTTGACGACATATGCAAAAATGTGATAATTGTCTACACGCAAGTAAGCATATGTATATTTCAAAAATAAATGAACATTTACTTGGATTTAAATTGAGCCTTCTCCTCATGAAAACTCATATAAATTACCTTTTTCATTTGGAAATGATAAATCAGTAAAATAAACAGTACATTTGAGTTCCACCATTAATATTTCCTTTACTATGTCCATTAATTGTGTAAGTCTGGGAGTTTTTTAGTTAATAAGGTTTATACTGGTTGCAGGCAACGATGTCCAGTCCCTTCAGGATTTCACAGGCTTTTTGGGGCGTTGTTGCAGCCTAAGTTGCCTGATTTTACAGCAGCTTTTCTAAAAAAAAATTGCGATGCCTGTTGCAATGTTTTTAGGCATTTTTTGCAATGAAACTGTGGGACCAAGAGAAAATTGCAAAAGAAGCTGCAGTTTTTTGTATAATTCATTAAAAAGCAAAAAGTCTCCTGTACATGGTCTTCTGCACTTGTGAATCCAAGATTTCAGTACAATGACCTTCATTAGGTTAATTTTACAATCCAGAAAGAGAGAACATATAATTCATTAAAGGCATCTTGTTCCAGGGAAAACAAAACTGCACCCTGTTCTGGATATTTTAAGTAACCTTTCCAAAAAGGCTCAGAGAATTCTTAGAAAATAATTATTAAAGAAGCAAAATCTTTTTTGAGCTCAGTCAAAACAGCAGCACAAACTATTGGCTAATACAATGCACATGGCTAATAAATTACATTCTTCCAACCAAAATCCCTCCATTTCTTAGAATCTGTAGATATGTCCAATGCAAGGAATGCCATTGTCTTTCCTTTCAAATCATCTTTCTGCCTGTCATGTTTTCTGACATTTTGTTTTCTGATGTGCCTCTCTTTCTGTGTAGTTCGCCGCTGCGACACACTGTTTGCCCCGGACAACGGTTACATCAAGTGTGACAGTGATGGAGACAACTACGGGGCCACTTGTAATTTCAAATGTACGGGCGGCTACGAGCTGCAGGGCAGCGCAGCCCGAGTGTGTCAGTATGGTCTCACCTGGTCCGGCACAGACACGACCTGTGCAGGTACATACTGCATGCAGATAAACACACACACCCACACATTTACTCATTATTTAGCAGTTAGTGTCGTATAGCACTCTTTAACTTGAATGTCTTAAAAGGTAGCTGCAGAAATAAAACAAAAACAAGCAAAAACAACAAAACAACAGATGGAAAGTCATGAGGAAAAAATCATTAAAAAAGATGACTACAGAACAGTAGGTGGGTTCATAACAACAGAGTGGTCTTATGACAAAACATTAACATTTATAAACATTTATAAAAAATAGTTTTGGGTGGCCTTTGATAATTGGGGCTAATTTTGTACCATTTGAGTGGTTTGATTTGGATGAATACTTCTCTTCTAATCCTGTTATTATCATTGAGATCGACAGGGTGCTGAGTTCAATAGGCTCAACAAACGGTGACAGATATGATATTTAATTTTATGAAAACTGGGCTGTAACCTTTTTTCTCCTTTTCAAAATATCATTCAGTCGGCTGGGATAAATGCCTTGAACTTTGTATATCTGCTCATAGAGGAAAGACTTCACAGTTGAATGTAACGTAAAAGACCAAATTTTACAAATTAAACAGGTGAGCAGAAAATCTGTATTGAAAATATTCAGTAGATCTGTATGCCAGGCACACTTTAAGTCAGTTCACATTTGTGCTTAGATTGCACTTCTCACCGGCTAGTTTACAAAAGATATGCAAAGATAGTCACCCCTCTGTATGAAATGTTCAAAAGAGGATTGAGGATTGAGGTGTCATAGTTAAACTCTTTGGGGTCATTTGTAAGATTTTTTTTTTTTTTTTACCAAAGCCTTTAATAGAGAATTCACCCATTTCAAAGTGGGCCCCCCAGGAGAAAAAAACTGAAGGAGATTCTGGTCTAACTGGTTAACTGTGTCATTGTGTCATTGGTCAATACCTTGTACCTTATTTGATAAATTATGTGTAACTCCTTTTTGGTGCTACTGGCAATGTTGTTGTTGTTGTTTGTGTATTTGTTCTGCTGTTCTTCTGTGCCAGGCAATTAACAGACATTTAAAGGGATAATGTTGGAATTACGTTACTACCTACAATCCTATATGAAACTGTTCACAACACGGGCAGTGAATTATCTTGAGTAACCAGGTTGTGATTTTTGGAAAGAGACTGGTTATGAATGCTTTTCAGATGTATTTTTTTGGTGCTTTGAGTACCAGAGGACTTGTGCCATTTAGTCTCATTATATTGGAGAGAGGGCAGACATCTTTATGGCTGATATTTCCAATACAGTTACGCAGGATATCATCTAGGACTAGTAATCAGTCATAGGACATGATTATGACATATTTACAAAATTTAAAAAAAAAAACTAGGTTACTTTTATGCTGATTGGACCACTTTGCATCAGTCAATTCTGGCAGCAGTTTCCATGTTTCATTCTCTGTATGATCTCCGAGCTCAGACTCCCATTTATTTTAAATTTGCATAGTGCTGTCTTGTGCCGCAGTGGGAACAACCAGTGTCATGTAAAGTTTGCCTACCTGTGCTAAACTGGGTCCATGTGAGAAGCTCATTGGAGGAGAAAATGGCCCCCTCTGGTATCCATCGATTAGACTAATCAATACTGGACACCCCTCTATTGAATGCCTGAATCTGTGCTACATGAAAAAGTAGAGGGTGGGAGAGACTGTGTTGCAGCTCTGTGCAACAGACCATCAGCAATTTAAACTCAATGCTGCTTGTTCAGTTCACTGTTGAATACACTTCGATGGTGCAGAGTTTCTTATTCCATCTGCTCAACAGCTCGAAAGAATGAGATTACACAGCACCTTGCTGTTATATGGTGTTATATTAAAGCCTGTACTCTTGTTCTGTGTGTCATACTTCGTTATGTCACTTAACTGTACATTCTGTGTCATCACAGCCATGAACATTAACGTGGGAGTGCGTTCAGCTGCTGCACTGCTGGACCAGTTCTATGAGAAACGACGGCTCCTCATTATCTCGGCCCCAACGGCTGCCAATCACAATTACCGCTTCCAGATGACGAACTTACAGGTGAGGCACGACTCGCAGGGAGAACACGAGAACATATGAGACAAAGGGAAGAGCAGGAGTGAAGTCAATACTCCACCGTGTCTCCACTAACAGCACCGCGGTGTGTTTGGTTTTCTTTCTCGCTCAGCTGCCTAAGTGGGACAAAGCAGTGAGACAAATAGAAAGGGTAGTGGAGGGTGAGGGTTTGGGGGCGTCCAGATGAACAAAAAATGTCAAAGCGATGAATAAACAATACTGACACTGGCGTTGATAAGGCTATTCTGGAGCTGGCTGTTTTCCCGGCTCGTCAGAGAACATTAAGTCAGAGCTGTCTTTAAACACCAGACCTTTCAAAGTGACGGGGTTGTCAGCTGTAAGACAAGATCATTAGAAGACAGGACAAGGTTGTCGCCAACCTGAGTCACCGGTCCTGCAATCTGACAGGTAGTTATCAGGAGTTGTTTGTGCTATTCAGAACTGAACTGATAAGATGATTAAATATGTATTCTACTCTATTTTCTGACTTCTATACTGGCTTGTAACTGTGCAGAGTTTATAGAGCAGGGATGTGTTATGTGCACATACAGGTACATACAGACCAAAATGTCAGGCTGTGCGCCCTTTTGGGGGATAGAAAACCATAAATCCCAATAAAAAAGCAATATGTAACAGTCGCTTGTCCGAAAATGAGTACTGCAGTCCAAATAGTGAGCTGGAGCCATAGATGTTGTATTAAATAGGTTGAAACTCTATTTAATATATGGTCAGGCAGGCTATAGGAACACTGCAGGAGTGCAAGATGAGCACAACATTATGATTTGACGATAACAAGCAACGATACCTACGCTCTAAGTTAATCAGCTGTTTATAACTGTCAGTTCTCTGTTAATGTAAAGCTAAGCCCATTGTTCTGAATATAAAAGTCCACTGCTCTTAAAAAGTAAACACTCTGTAGTCTGAGTTCAGTGAATGTCTGCCAGACCTGTTATAAACATCTACTCCTTCTAAAAGATTAAATATGATTTCTTATGACTCATAAACAGACACTTACTCATTCAGAGAATACTTGGCATTAATTTGAGCTCTAATGAATGTTGAAACACGCAAACAAAAAATCAAGTCGCAGAGTGGAACAGACATTTCAAAGGAGTAAACCACGGCTGTAGGGTTGTTGTTGGAGAAGCGAGTATTTCAACTTAATATGTTTCCTTTATCTCTGATGACATATCATGATCATTTGATGATTTAGTACAGTAAATATATTACAGATTTCTCCTTTAAAGAAGGAAAGCAGATGCACTTTGTGATAAATATTGTGATAAATATCATACCACAGACTTTTCATTGTGGTATTGTCTTAGCTTTAGTTTTGAGATGTCTGTTAACTACCCTACAATCTTAGATTCAAATGTACCCCAGGCAAGCTACATTTCGTACGTAACAAATTCAAACAGTCGCTGCTTAATATGGAAGTGCAGGAAAATAAACCTGACACCTCCAGCAAAGAGTGGACTTGTCAGTACAGAGGACAAGAGTTAGCATTAGCTGTGTCAGCCATTACCAGTTGCCAGCTAACAAGCTAACAAACCATAACAAACTACAGTTTCCATGCTGATACACCTGGTAGTCGCTGATTTTGGTTCACAGCAGACTCTCATTCTGAGTTGGACTGCAACACGAATGGCTGCACTGATGCGTATGTCATGCATATGAAGTCTACATGACTGTGAGTCATTTCCCTACGTAGTGTTGTGTTTGTATTGTGATAACTATTCTGAACTTCTTAAATCTTGCCTCTGACAAATACCCCCATATTAAAATGTAATACTGAAAGTAATAAAAATAAATCTTTTTAAATCAATAAAACTAAACTAAACTAACTCGTAGAAACAAATCCCCCCTTTGGACACAATAAAGTTTATCTAGGTTGTGTGTCACAAATCTGCAGTCAGAAGGCACAAACTGTCGTTTTAGCAGTACATCAATGATTCACAACCAATCCAAGACCTGTTTTTAGTCTAATATTTCATATCAGTATGGTTGAAGTGGAAAAAAGTATGCTATGATTCAGTGTAAACATCCACTTACTGTATTTGTCTTGAGAAAGAAAACAATCGCACAAGTAGGATTAGACATTTTGAGACTAATCTCAGAATATTAATGCCACTATAGCCAATAAACTACCAGTTACATCAGGCTGGTTTGATAGGACTCTCCCTTTCACCACCTGAGTTTTCTATAACCAAACCTGCTGTCAAAAAGACATTTAAGACACGTCTTAAACTTTGATTTTAGGTGAACACAGAGAAACTTTTCTCCGTCAGCAGATGAAAGTGAAAAAACTCTTCCAGTGTCAAACTCTGCACATTCATTATTCTGCACAGTGAAGCTCGATCATTCAAGTGAAGTAACGATAAGGAAAACACATTACTGAGTGGAGGAGGACTTTAATTAATCATGAAAATCATTAGCTGCAGCCCTGGTGCTATCTGTGCCAGCTTTAGTTCAGCAGAGTTTTATATCCTCTGTAACGGTGCTCAGTTTCTTTTCCCTGCAAAGGAATCAATAACATAGCTATAAAACAAGAGAAGCTATGGATCAGTCTCCTTCTGTGTCTGTGTTTTGTGTGAACAGCACGCTCAGTGCGGACTGGACCTCAGGCATGTGACAGTCATTGAGCTGGTTGGGACTTATCCTGCACAGATTGGACGGATTCGACACATGCTGCTGCCCCCAGGACTGGCCCTGCAGCTCAGGTACTCTCACAACACAAGTGGTGCAGAAACCTAAGTACACTGACTCAAGTACAATTTTGAGGTAAAGTAAATACTTGAGTATTTTCAGTTTTTGCTACTTTATGCTTTTCCTCCACTACATTTTGGAGGCAGATGTTATAATTGTTTCTCCCTTTAGTTACTGTTTATTTTGCTGATTCAGTTGAATACAAAATATAAATCTAATACTGATCTGATCTTACCTGTACATTTTAAGTAAAACCACTTCTGTACTTTTACGCAAGACTTTAAATTCAGGACTTTTACTTGTAATAGTATTTTTATATTGGTATTGGTACTTTTACTGAAGTAAATGATCTGAGTGCTCTTTCCGCTACTGCACAACACACACAAACACACACACATGTCTTCGGCTCATTCCAGCTGTTTACTGAGCTGATGTGTGTTTCCTAGGTTACTGCTCCGGATTCCTCAAAGGTCTTTCCAAATGGTGCTGGTTGACAAGCAGGGCATGGACAAGCAACGCTACCCGTTCCCGATCACAGCGGCTGAATTATTCACCACCATCGACACCTTCCCCCTCCGCAAGGACGAGATGGTGCTGCAGCAGGAAGCAGGCCAAACCTGTCAATCATAAAACTACAGACTGTCAGCCATCTTTGATCCTTTTCCTCCTCGGTCACAGCAGAGAATAGCTACTCAGATCTTCTGTTTCTGTCCACATGTCACACACTCCTACCTGAAGTCATTCAGTCCTGTATCCAGAAGGTTTGAGCCTGCTTGTGTGTGTGCGCGCGAGTAAGTGTGTGAGTGTGTGTGTTTGTGTGTGTGCCATCAGAAATCGAGATGTCAGTCATGGTGCTGATCTTTATTAATACATTATTAAATGGAATGGGTCAACAGTACATTACAATCATATTGATTCCTGTGTCTTGTCTATCTGTATGTTTTTATTATTATTATTATTATTTTCAAAGCAGAAATATGTTTTACTATTTTGTACAAAAGTCTTTTTACTGTATGAACTGGAAAACTCTTCACCTAATGTCTAATATTTATGTCTCATTTCTCTGATAATGATGTATTCTGACACTCTCTGGAATATTGTGTGTGTTTTATGTACAGTGATTCTGCCATGTCAGTACACTGTACATCTGCATCTGAATTTACAAGACACTGATTAAACATGTCTGTCATTGAGGATGTGATCTCCACTCTGTCAGTCAGTGCAAGAGACATGCATGATCGTCTGAGGACGAATTAAGAGAGAAGTTGAAGAAGGGGGAAAGGATGGGCTGCAGAAATCTCTTTATCGAGTTATTTTTGTCCACAGGTTGAGTTCTAAACAACAAAAATGTTATTCCAACCCTTTTCCTGTAAAAACAACTTGCTCAAAGCGTTTTCCAGTATCAAGTGTTATTGTCATTCTTTACACACACATTTTGGGAAATGCTCTTATTTTTCCAAGAGAAGATTGAGGTTAGAGACAGCAGCTGGTCAGCGTAGCTTAGCATAAAAACTGGAAAAGGGTAAACAACTAGCCGATCTAAAGGTGTGTTCAGCACATTTTTGCGTTCCACCCTGGAGACTGGGATTTGATTCCCACGTGAAGATTATTTTGATGTAATATTTTTAGACTTAGTTGACTTATTATCTTCAGTTGTTCTGTTGCAGTTTGGATAGGTTTAGGCACCAGTAATACTTGATCAGGTTTACTGTCACAGCTTTTACTCCAATGTTGGAGTAAAATCATGAGTTTTACCTCAGCTGGTGCATGCCCTTGTCACCCATGTGGTTAGATCGAATAGAGTTGGCAAATGCAGGGAAAGTGTGTGTGTGTGTGTGTGTGTGTGTGTGTTCAGAGTAATGGGCCATTTTTCACACTATTGGGGTTTCAGAATAATGGGCAGTTGGAACAACAGATTGGCACTGCTGGTGGTAAAGATGCATTGAATGACTGACCATGACCTTTGATCAGCCACTGGCTACGTTTACATGCACACTAGTTTTCCCACTAATATTCAGAATATGGTTATATTCTGAATTTGATACACGTCATGTAAACAGCATATTTTGGTTGGATATTCTGAATTGGGCCTCATTCTGAATGGAGCATATTTTGATTAAGACATGTGGGATATGTTGGTATTCTGGTTTTAGGAGCATTATTTGGACGCGTAAACAGCAAATCCATTATATGTGTCTCAGTTGGGGTTTTTACAGCAGTTTGTGACACACAACCTCTTCTGCTCTGTGCTGTAAACAAACCACATAGCCAAGAGTTTGCAGGACTGGGGTAGAGATACGTGCACAATAGAAAATCTCACATTTGTGACTGGAGGGAGGAACACACCCACTTTTAAACATTATTTCAAACATTTGAAATCAACATGTTTTTTGGATATGCATAAATATTGCAGTGCTGACCTTTTCAGGAAAGTGATTGAATAAAAGAGAGAGGCTGCATTCACACTCTCAAACAATTCCACCGCCAGTGGAAAACTTTACAAATAACACTGTTTTGACAGAGAAGAGCGTCCATAACCAGAGTATGCAGCTGCATGTAAACAGGAATATATCAAAGGAATACAGGAATATTGTCTTTTTCAGAATACGGGCAAAAACTGGAATATTGTGGGCATATAAACGTAGAAAGTGTCAGATATATCCAGTTCTGCGCTGTTTAAATTTACATGCACATGCCACACAGTTATTCACAGAGACACTTAATTTGGCTGAAAGCAAAGTTGCTTCAGTGGCAGATATTTTCTCTTGAAGGTTCAAAGAGATAGTGGGGTGCTTAATCGGTAAATCTTGGGATGCAGTCGACAAACACTGGTGCTCATGAACAAAAAGCTAAAGAGCAAATTTCAGGCACTCACATGAATGCAGGATATAATGTATATTTTTGAGAAAATACTGGATAGATGGCTTGTTCATGATTTTTTTTAAAGCTTTGGTAGATCTTCAGCAGCCTTGCAAATCAGGAGACAATACCCAAGCCTTACGTTTTCATGTAGTCACTCACAGGTGTGTGGTAAATGGCTGAATAATTGTGACAAAAGGTGGAAGTTAATGAGTGTCATTGAGAAAGTACTTCCCCAAAACTCACACAACAAAACTTGTTCAAAAAAAAGCTCAAAATCAAAAACAGAAAAGTAAACACGATTATCAGAATAAAAGTTTCATCAAAGTGCGTGACATCAATTTTCTCTTTGGTTCCTAATTCCTTGCTTTTTCTCTTTTTTTATTGCATCTTTGAATTGCATTTTTATGTCCACTTTTTGGGCAAAAAAATTATAGATTTTGGATTTTGTTTCTGTACTGTTATAAATCTTCAAAAAGCACAAACTTGTTTTCTAGCTGTCATAAACATAATATAGAATATAGAAAATATTCTCCAACAAAAAAGCAGTCAGTCAGTCTATGGAAACTTGTGTGTTTATTTCAAAATATTCCTGTAACACATTTGGGACAAAATAGGCTTGAATACAGTGAGTTTTGATGCTTTTGGAAACCAGACACAACAGAGATAGTACATGCTGTACATAAACAGTTTCTTCAGTAATCAGGTATTGCACGAGCCTCTCATCTAAAGTAGTATGTTGCACAGTGAACACCATGTATTATTATTACTATAATTGTGCAGTGTGAAACTGTTTTTCTCCGGGAGTTCAGAGCAGGGGGTTTACCAAGGACAAGCGGACAAAATTGGCATTCTACATGAAAAATGATTGTACAGGGTCTAACTTGAGAACCGTTTTTTTGTGAATTGCGTAATTCATCACAGGATGGTGGATCGCAGAGCCCGGGGTGACAGGGACAAGGTGACTGTCACTGAGTCATTATTAGGCTCCCCCTGAGATGAAAGCAGCTCGCCTCAGTGCTGACTCACTCTATAACACACAGCCCCCATCTCAGGGTTCCTGGGAGCACGCATCACGCATCATACTTTCTCTTCTTCTGCGGTTAAAGTGATGTCGTTATCAGTGCTTTACATAACCTTCTTTTGTTCTTCTACCTCTGTTTTATCTAATACCATGCAGTTTCTATTATCACACTGATACAGTGCTATGTAAATTTACATTGAAGCTAGTCTAAATTGTGTAATCTGTCGAGTTTTTTTCACCGACAACCAGAGGTGGAAAGTAACAAACTACAAGTACTCTCATCTCTGCAAGTACATTTCTCAAGAACTTGTGCTTGTTTTAATAGTTGAGAATCGATTCGTCAATCAACAGATAATATTTCATTAACTCTAATTTGTCATTTTTCAAGCAACAAGATGAAGAAGTCTACAGCCAAGCTATCAGCGCTTTGAGTCTGCGCTAAGGCACAGCTAATTGCTAACATCAGCATGCTAGTATGCTCACAAAAACAGTGCTAACATGCTGATGTTTCACAGGTATAATGTTTATCATGCTCACCATCTTAGTTTAGACTGTTAGCATGCATTTGCCAATTAGCGCTAAAGATAAACTACAGCCGAGGCTGATAGAAAAGTCAGTTTTTCAGGTTTTTGATAGTAAACCAAAAAAAAACACTCTATGTGAACATGTGAATCAAATTTCATGGCAATCCATTCATCAGTTAGTCAGGACTTAGGAGGGGTCAATTGAGATATTTTTGGGGGTACTTAAACTTTTATGAGTATTTTTTCAAGTCTGATGAGAACATAGTCATTTTTAAAAAGTAATCTCAATGGAAAAATGCTCACTGTGTGGGCTAATAATAGCTAAAAAGCAATATGGTAGTATTATTTTATGCTATTAAATTTGCAAAGACCCCAGAAGTTACTTTTACCACCAGTCAAATTAGAAAGGCTGCTTTTACCATAAATGGGGCAGAGGCACCCAGATATGCTGCTCACTTCTACACTCCATTTAGCTTTGATAATATTTTTCCTCACAAAGCGATTTAAAAGAAAGCTTTTAAATAAAAGACGGTCACTATTTTGCAGAGCACTAGAAATTAAAAATGGAACGGTCCTTCCACATAAATCAGTTTTGTATCTACCCTGAGAAGTCTTCGAAAGTGCTAATATTGTAATTTTACTGAAGTAGTTTTTCTCCTCCTCACCATCATTCCGCTGTATTAATAATAAAGTGAAGTCAGAAGACTACTTCAGTAAGACATCAGTACAAGAACTTGTCGCTTTCCACCTCTGCAGCTGTTTCTATGGGGATGAATCTCAGCATCATCATCATCATGTGCTTCAGACCAGGATGCAGCTTGGTTGCTTATAATGGGAATGTCTAAGTCTCTACATTATTGATCAGTGCCTCGTCTAATGCCTTTATGAATGGTCTCCTTCAGCTGTAACTACATGCAGATATGACTCTGGCACATGACTCACAGAGACGAGGACGGACACATCAGGAGCCACGCCATGTGCTTATTCTGTTCGGACAGTAAGTTACATACAACATTTTTCATATATAGCAGTAAACAGCAGTGCTTGGTCAAGATGAGATGTTTTTGGAGGGCAGGGGGGCACATGTGGATGAGTGTGTAAGGCATGACTGGCTGTTCTGGACAGGAGGACGGGTCTGAATGGGACATGGCAGGGGGAGAAAAGTAGGGAGGACAGACTCAGTTCCTTTATGAGAGTCCTGTGTGTGTCACTGTTTTGTTTAGTTTTTTTCTTCTCCAGTTCTGTCCTCATTCTCTTCAGTCTCTCTCTCTCCTCTCCCTCTGTTATTCTCTTTTGTCCTCTCTGTCTGTCTGTCTGTGCTTCGGCCCGGCTCATGTGTTCATCTTGCGCATGCTGGATCGCAGCATCAGAGTACACTCCTGAGGGACTTCTGGGTTTTCAATCATGCGTTGCCACAGCCGCTGTTCCTCCCCGTATGAGTCCATCCAGTCTACCTCGTTCCCGTAGCTCGTGCCTTGAGGGGAGAGGAGACAAACACACAAACATTTATTTTACTTTGTTAGATCGACTAGAGAGCCCTGAGGATGTTAACACTCTCTCTCAACACTCAAGTGTTAGATATTAGATGAAGTGCAGTAGTGTCTGCAGCACAGTTATTATAGTTTTGTATTTTTCATTAGTTCATATTTTTTTGTTTTTAAATTTTGCTTTCAGCTCAGTTTACTTACAGTTAGTTTCCAGAGGGGCTTTTTCATGTTTCAGTTCAGTTTTTATTGCTTTGGGCTACTGTAGAAACATGGTCGTGCAACATGGCAGACTGTGGAAAAAGACCTGAGCTCTCTGTAGATACAAACGGCTCATTCTAAGGTAATGAAAACAAAACAATCCTTATTATGAAAACATACTTACAAATAGTATCTTCCATTTTTGCCACATTCTGCCAATAAATCCCTGTAAATCTTACATCTATCTCAAAATGACTACACATACAGTTTAATACTGGAGAAATCAGAATAAATACTAATTAAACAGTCCATTTTGCTTTCTTTTGCGGGTTTGCAAATGTCAAGGAATAGTTTTGACATTTTAATGTGCGTCTTCTTCTTCTCCTTCTTCTTCTTCTTTTGTGCTCATTGGCAGTAGGCCAGCACCAGCTTAGAGGTGCGTTACCACCACCAACTGGACTGGTTTCTTTTCAAAACTTAAGCCACAGTATATTATGTGTGCTGTTTTCCCCAAGAGACATGACAATGAAAGTTATGGTGTTTTACTTTCCTTAGTGACTGAAAAAAAAAAAAAAAGATTTCTGTGGGTATTGTATTTCAAACAGTGAATCAGTACATGTATAACTGCGTTTCTGTTCCTGTGTGACTTATTCTCAGATGAATGACACTTTCTTCCCTTGGTTTCCAGCCCACCTTCCTCTCAACACCAATATGTCGCTGTATATTATATAGATGTCTTACAGTTTCATGATCATTGTCCAAATGAATATCTCAGCTTCAGCTTTGCTAAGAGGAACTTGTAGGTCTACATGCTTAAATCTGAGTGTTTGGCCAGAATATCCACCAGTTTATTTTCCTCCCTACATGAGTAGGAACCCAAAGGAAGAAACATGTCATTGATGATATCTGTTGTCTGATGATCTGCCAGATCTTGTGGTTATATGTGCTGAAAAGCTGTCAGATGCAATAACTACTTAGTTATTTACTATACCCCTCTGTCCACTAAAGCCAGCAGCCAGTTAGCTTATCTTAGCATGAAGGCTGGAAGCAAAGGCTTCTACAGCTCAGACCCTGCATAAGACCACGATTCATTTTATTCACACTGCAGTTTTTGTGTGGATTAAACAGACAAGATAATGCATGTTAATTAATGAGCTGTGGAAGGTGCTGGTAGGTGCATTTTGTTACCTTTGGACAGAGCCAGGCGAGCTGTTTTCCTGTGTTTCCAGTCTTAATGTTAAGTTTATATCAGACATGAAAGAAGTACAAATCTTCTCATCTAAGTCTCAGCAAGACAGCCAAATAAATGTATTTCCAAAAATGTTAAATTATTTAACATTTAATCAGTATTTATTATTGATTTATCTGGTATTATGCTTTGTCAGTGAATTGTGAATTTTGTTTTTGTTTAAAGCTCTATTCGCACAGGACTAGTTTTAACGAGGGACCTCACCTGATTTAGAAATTACCCCTCCACGTCTGTGCTTTCATGAGACTCATTTGCATGGGATAATGTATACACAGTAGTCTGGATATACTGTGTGTCTTGCAGGTCCCTGCAGGTTGTGTGCATGACACAACAAAAAACATAAAACATTCATCATTATAAGTAATGATGTCCAAAATGTCTATTAGTTCCTTAAATAGATCAATTTTCATTGTTGATCATCTGCACATAAGAATATTTCAGGGTTTTGTGGAGCCATTTCATGGAAAAAAGACACTCCTGAATCATCATAGTGTGTGCGATACAAAAGAAAATGGGCCTCACTTTCCATTTCACCCAAATCACACAGCTCACTCAGTCTATTTTCCCTTTGAATATTTTTCTCATCTGCCAACCTCAATAGCCGGAGGAAGAATACCAGCTCTCAATTGTGCAACTAAAGATCTTTTGCTTCCAGTTAGGTGAGACAGAACTTATGATTCGGGACTGTTGTTTGAGATGCATAAATATCCTTAATTTAGGGATTTACAGGATATTCTGGAGCCATTTTTCTTTGAACTTGAATAAAAGCTTACTTTTATGGAGCAAGCATTACAGCACAAATTATTCCAGTACATATACCTCATCAGCATCCTCACAGCTCCAGTAAAGCTCTTTAGCTGATGAAGAACTGCGCAATGCTTCAGGTTTTAACTCCCTTATTTGAAATTCTAGCAGTACTTTGACCCTGTAGGAAAAACACCCACCTGTGCCAGCTCCGAGCCTGACTCCTCCCAGGAAGACGTTGCTGGCCAGGGCTTCTTTGTCCCACACAGTGAGCTCCAGGCAGACGTTGTTGAGGTCTCCGGGCTGCAGGCCGCAGTAGGTGAAGGTGTGGTTCCACTGTGGGTTCACAGTGCGTCGCTCCACCACCGTCTTGTGCTTGGTTGACTTGTTGCTGTCAGGGAGGAGGTATCTGGGGGAAAGCATACAACTTTAACTACAGTGGTCAGGTTGTGTTTTTCGAAATCACACCTTTTGTAACAAGGAAGCCAGGGGCGAGGCCACATGGATAACCAGGGCTGACACAGCAAAACAACTACAAAGAGACACAAAAATACTACAAAGAGACACAAAACAAGCACAAAAGAACACAAAAATTACCACAGAAGAAGAAAAACAACTACAAGGAGGCACAAAAGAACTACAGAGATGCAAATGACTACAAACGGAAGCAAAACAACTGTGAAGAAACACAAAATAACTACAATAGACACAAAATGACCACAAAGAGACACAAAACAACCACAAGGAGAAGCAAAATGACTGCAAAGAGACACAAAATGACTACAAAGAAACACAAGATGACCAGAAAAGGGAACCAAAACAACTACTGGCAAAACAACTACAACCACAAAGAGACACAAAATGACTACAAAGATCACAAAATGACCACCAAGAGAACCAAAACAAAGACAAATAGATGTAAAAATTACTACAAAAAGACACAAAATGACCACAAATGAACCAAAACGAAACCAAAGAGACCAAAGACCCACACAAACCACAGACACAAAATTACTACAAAGAGTCACAAAACAACCACAAAGACACAAAACTGATTACAGAGAGATGCAAACTGTGTTTAAGATATTTTTAACCGATTTTACAAAAGTGCCTCCTTTTTAAAAGTGTATCCCCATCTGGCCCCCATTCATAGCTTCTGACTCTCACGAGAGGGGAGTGACTCACCCTTTCACAAAAGGATCAGAGGTGCCTCCAGACTTGACAGCAGTGAGATTTTTGGCTCCTTTGACCAGCAGCTCAACCATGCCCCCTTTAGGCAGAGTGAAGCTGCTCGTCTTCTTGCTTTTCAGGAACCCCTTCTTCACTGAGGGGGGGGAGGGAGGCAGACATAGAGAAAGAATAAACAAGCTTCAACTCAAGGTTCAGGTCTATTTATATAACACAAAACAAGTTTCCAGACATGAGGAAAATGCGCAGACATAAAAACGCACCTTGTATGTACATAAACAAAGCACAGAGTCTCAGGACATGTTCTTATGATAATAAGCAAGTCAGAAGAAAGAATAACCTACATTCAGGTGTCAACAAACCACAAATTGATGAATATGTTAAGACAATAAATACTAGGGACATCAACTAATTCATCCAAACATCAGACGTCACAAACAGAGGGACACAGGGGTGCTATAGAGGAGTGCTTTCTGTCTTCCCTTTTTACTTGTCATCCTTTAAGACCTATCATCACTGGTCACGTGTGTGCACTGATTGTGACTAGGTAAGTCAAAGAGACATATTTTAACCTGCTTTATTTGAATAATTTATTGGAGATCCTGTGGTAGAAATATCCATCGATTCACGAGAAAAACAGCTACCACTTTCTAATAAATCACTGTTTATAAATGATCAGTAAATAATTTGCAAATGTGTAAGTAATGAACCATTAATAGTGGGTTTCTTACTTTCTCGTAAGTCATCAAGTCTGCAGTCAGTCAGCAGTTTTAAGTGTTAAGAAGTTGTTAATAAATTGACTTAGTTGCCTTTTTCTAGAAATAAGTCAAATTATATAATCAGTCAAGGGGATTTTTAAACAACATGGATGAACAAAATTAAACTGGATGATGGAAGCGCATAAACAACTTTTTTTCTGAGGACAGATGAGGAAGGAAGAGCTTAATTTTACATATAACTTTGAGTTGGGAAAAGTTTTAAAGTTATTTTAACTCTTTTAATAGGCAGCCTTCCACTGGCGGGTCACTGATTATGACAAACTCATGCTGTGCAGACAAACACTGGTCAAACCCATCAAACTTTTTCCTAACTTCTAGTAGGCAAGTTACAAAAGTTCCCAAATATACCAATTATGTCATGGGAATAAATATGAAATGATGCACAATGTATTTCAATATTTCAATTTGATGGAGTGGTTTAGCCATAAAAACATGGATTCTTCCACTGAGTGTAAACATCACATAGTTTCAATGAAGAGCTGAATGTATTGGATATGATACTGTCAGACAGTGTGGAATAAGATTTTTTTGAAGTGGTTGCAAACAGTAGATGGTAGTTGGGATGCTCACAGTTTTTGTAGAAGTAGCACGAGTCCTGGTGCAGGAAGCTACGCAATGTACGGATGTAAACAGGGTCAGCAGGAAAACATATTTTGGCCACTTAAAAAAAAAGACCATCTAAAGAAAATCATAGTTATATAGGCCAAATATCACTTGCTCTTTCTCAACCAGACTCCACTGGCAAAACCACCCATTTTAGCTGGCAGAAAATGGGATTTGCTGGTCTACTGCTGCCTCAATCTCTCAGTTTGTTTGTGTTACTGTGTGACTTTGGTGAGTCTGAGCTCACCCTTTAAAATGCAGAAGCCACACAAAAACACAAACAAACTGACAGATCTAGGCAGCGGTAGACCAGCAACTCCCGTTTTCTGCTAGATAAAATTAATGATTTCACCAAAGGAGTCTGGTTAAGCAGGAGAGAGCGATATTTGGTTTGTATAACGCCGCTGTCAAAAAACGCTGGCTGTTAGCAAAGTAAAGCAGTGAAAATTTTCTAAATATAGCGTACACTTAAACTGATACTGAATTAAGTGGCGAATATACATTTTGCTGCTAACCCTGTCGACAGCAATAGATTGTTTAGCTTCCTACACCAGCACTCCCACTGTTTCTTTAAACTGGAGGCATGCAAATCACCATCTACTGTAGGTAAAGCGCTGATTTTTCATAAATACCTCATTTAACCCTGCTTCAAAAAATCTGAATTTAGGGAAAACAAATGGGAGAAAAATAGGATCTCATTTTGTCTTGTCAAAATGTAGGTGTTTTGTTGTTTCACCTCCTTTAAAAAATGTTGAACATGATATGAGCGATAACATGATAAATAATGGTCATGACAGTTATGAATGTACCTTGTACTTGGTCCAAAGGCAGCATGAGGTTCTTCTCTGCAGGTATGTACTTCAACACGACAGTCAGCTCTCCTTTGTACTGCATTGTGGAGTCTATGCTGCCCTCCACCTACACAAACATCATTCACAATCATCTCATTCACTTGTCTTTGTGGGTGTTTGTATAACGTAGACGAAGATGTGTGACAACAGTCTGATTCTGGCTCCTACCTTGGGCTGCAGAGCGTACCACTCCTCTATTTGGGAATCAAACTCCCAAGAATCAAAGGTCAGCTCCACCTCTCCCAGGAAGCTGTTGTGTCCAAACCGGTCATGGTGCCACACAGAGACCTGCAGTGTCCGTGTCTCCAGCTGCGAGTGGCTGATCACATACTACACAACACAGGACAAACAAGAGCTTTATGATCAAAGGTTTGAATTCAAGTTTGCATTTAAAGTCACAGAATAACCATTCTAAGTTTGTGCTTGTTGAGTTTTTCAGTGACCGACCCTCAGATTCTCACTGAAAACAGGGTTAATGGTGTTGGCCTTGATGCTCGTCTTCCTCTTGCTCTGTCGTGACGTATCCGGCAGCAGGTAAGTCTTCACATAACTGCCATGAAAAAGAAACAGTGACTCAGTTGGCTCCATTGAAGGCCACAAGAATTATTTGTTCTTCTTTATAGCAACATAAAATATTAGCTGCCCTTGATTTCTTGAAGTAGACACTCATCTGAACAGTAAATAACAGTACATTTTCAAACACAACCCTGAGAGAAATTTGAATCATCAATCGGAGATGCCTCAATCAAGATTCTTCTAGTCAAGCTGTCGTATTTTTCTTTTTTTTTTTGTCAGTCAGTGTCCATTACAGTAGCTGCACTTTTTAAAAAGAAATCCACATGACAACATGCACTGATGGTTAACTGGTGAGAGACGCTTAAACAAGTGGTTGGTACACAGAGCAATGCAACAGCAAGACACCCTGTAAAACAAACCAAGTCTCGAAATCTGTGCCTAAAACTATGATGGAAGCAGAGAGGAGTGATAGAAACGGAGAACAGGCAACACGCTGTCTGACATTTCAACCCAGCGCACTGCAGAGTGTGCAGGAGAGAGACTCTGCAGTGCACTAGGTTTTTATACCTAAACTATGAGCAGGACACACACTTTTACTTTCTCTGATCGTGTGGAAATCTGATGTTTTCACATGAAAGATGACAAAGAAAGACATTAAACCTTGGTTTTAGACACATTCATTTAGGCTGATATAGCAGTTTAGTGTACCACTGAACTGAAAAGAAGAAACAAATTGTCACATATTCGTTTTAAAACATATTTCGATTCACAAAATTTTGAGTCTGCCCCATAAGCCCTAATAAATATTAGCTTTAAAAACAATTGAAACAAAACACCGTAAGTTAAACTTGCATTAAACTTGGGGTGGTGTTGGCACCTCTACATTTGAAGTACAGGCAGATGTTTTGGCTGTATTGAAGAAACATAAGACATAAGATAAGATCTTGAATCTAAATTTAAGCCTGGAAGAGTCTAAGATAGGATTTTTCCCAATTTGGTATAACAGAAGCAAATCCTGACTAACCTCAGGAATCCTATTTTATCTGAGGTTAGGAAATTCTAAATACTCATTCCCACATCAACTTCTATGTCTGTTACCTAGCAACCAAAAATACTTTTCTCATCTTACTGAGTTAAACAACTTAATGTAATGTAATCATTGATTTTATCATTGAAACAATGCAACATACAAAAAACTAACACAGCAGTGAAACCAACATAGCTGACAGTCTTTGTCGTATCCACCCGCCAATGTGTAAAAATCAAAAAAAGAGCAGCCATAGCCTTTGGATTAAGCAAGTTAGCTAATACAACCATTAGCTACTGTTAGCAGACACTTCTGTAGCCACTGCTAGCTAACACTACTGCTAACATTAGCTACTTTCTACTACAGCTGGAAAAGTGAAAATTAGGAGAACAGTTTAACGGTTATCCTAAAGTTAGGAGGATTTATTTGGGATTTTGGGATGTTAGGATGTTTGCGTAATACACATTTCCCATCTTCGGTTAGGATAGTATCGTAGGTTTTAGATTTGTTGTAGATTTAGTAGATTTGCCCAGACATCAAAAGGATAAAGTACACAGGAGTCCAGTGTGTCTTATGCTGAAACTGGTTCAATAATACTTGGCCAAGGAGAATGAAGGAATAATCAGTACACGCTTGGCATTGATGTTCCCTTCAATTCCGGAGTTTCGGTCCTCTGGGATAGTCTTTAAACATTCACAGAAAAGGTCATGATGAACCTATGCCCAAATAAGATCAGATCCAACACTCTACAGCATATGAAATTAGCCTATTGGTCTGCAGTATCTAAACACGGGAAGTATGAATGCACAAGATCTGAGACTACAGCTCAGCACCCTTTGCTCCCAATAGCTCAGGGTCAGTGTTATCCAAACCAGATTACATTTACGTCTTCTCCCTTCAGAGAGACAAGACAAACACGTCTCAGGCCTCAGCCGCCATAGCAACATTATCAGGTTGTTCTCTTGTTTATCTGAAAGGACAAGACAGCTGCATCTACTGTCTAGAAGAAAGACAGAATTAGTGCAGGCCTCTCAGTGACTCCAGGGCCTTAATATGATACCTAAAACTGGAAAATTCCCTAACAGATTGGAACATTGATTTGGAAAGTGTTCATCTGTAATGGTTTTGTTTCCTAAATTATCAATTGATTGATTCACATATCTGATCATAAAACTGCAATACATTCACAAAACTTGGATTATGGTATTGCATGATGTACAGACTAACCGCAGCTCTGTAGCATCATTGAAGTTCTGGGGAAGAGGAAACATTTCACCCTCTCCTAAAGGTCATGACATTAACTCACTCCTCTGCAGAGACTCTGCATTTGGGTTCGCACACTGAACACAGTGGAGCCCTTTGGCGTACATGAAAACGAAATGTACTTTTATCTTTGTAACTTTAAGAGAGGTCTCTGCTCGTGTTGTTGACATGGTGTTAGGTGTGTGGCACCTGTACTAACCAACTACGGCAACTCCCAGCCTCAGAGTCATTATCCAGTAGATCTGAAACCCGTTCAACCAATTATCCAACGTACACCTGATCTAGGTTGACTATATATGTTGTTTGTCTTTGTCCACTTTGACTTAAATGAACATCCAGTAGTGTTGAAACATTAGTCTGTTTGCACAGTTAAGGGCTGTGTATTAATCTGCGCTCCAGTTGCTTTTGCTCTGTAGCCTGTGAGTGTGTGTTTGTGTGTGTGTCAGTGCACATGCACTCTTACGCGTCCGTGCGTTGCCTCCTCTCATCTCCTGTTGCCAGGTTGTGACACTCTTTCACCAGGACATTGAGAGCACCGGTCTTGTAGCTGTAGCTGATGTTGAGCAGGATCTCGCCGCTCACCCTGGCGTTGCCATAGTCACCGGTCTCACTGTACATGCTCATCATGCTGTTGATACTACTCTGTTAGGCAAAGAGAGGAGATAGAGCGGGAGATAATGAGAGAGGGAGAAGGTCAAAGGAGGAAAAAAGGAGTTGAATAGGTGAGGGAATTAAACAGAGAGCAACACAAACAGAAAACACCAAGACCATCTAAAGAGTTACAGAATGCTGATGAAATATGGTGGAAATAAAAGAGTTGCAGCCCTTTATGAACTTGAATGGAATAGAAATCTGTGGTAATACATAACAATTTTAAGGGTTAAGCTCATGCACATACAACTGCATCCCCACAAGGTTGTGAACTGCAGTCTTCAAACTTTAAAAGATTCAGAGGCCTGCTGGACACAAAGCAGGTGAAATGAGGGCACTCTAGTACAGAGGAGATATGAACAAAGCCTACATGAAGGAGATATGCTGCTCTTAGTGAAACTTGCCTGGATAAAGGTTTTAAAAAAGTTACAGGTTTTAAGATTGTATTATGCACAACAATAAGGTATTAACTGCCTTTCTGGGTCTAGAAAGTACATAAGCCCTGACAGGCATGTGAGAAAACAAAATCCCGCCCCCTTTTTTCCCTGTGCACCAATAACACGTAAGCAAACTTGGAATCTCAGTCAACTTCCTCCTTTTCCTGTAAAAGCGACATTAGAGTCACATCTTAAGTTAGCTAATGTTAGCATGTTAGTGGGACTTAGGAAGGCTCAATTGTCATAGCAACAGTAGTAAAGCATTTAAGTAAGT
>JAJHUR010084440.1:0-12597 GCA_027495735.1 Lutjanus campechanus
TTAACTGATTGATTTAAAGACAAAAAAGGTGAAATTTCCTCCCAGTGAATCATTTTTTCACTCTTTATCTTTAAATTTTAATCCTATTAATAATTCTCATTGTTTAATCTGTTATCCAGATTATTTAATCCCATTACATGTAATCTGTTACTCCCCGAGCCTGTCCATGGAGTATTATTTAACTTTAATTTATCACGACATAAACTTGGATAAAAACATGAGTTATCAAGGCTTCATTATAATCTTTGTGACTGAAGCACTTTATTATTTCTGAACTGTGAGCTGGTTTGTTGTTTCCCGCAGTGTTTCCTCCTCTGCAGCTATTTGATCTGTGTTCTCCACTAAACTACATTTGTTTCATTAACTGAAGCTGCGAGGAAAAGTTTCCCACTGAATGTTTTTAATCTCAGATATATTTTGTCTCTGATGATGACAGATCAGGACGAACAGCCAATAAACAGAAATGTAGAAAATGTTTTCCTTTTGTGTTTGTTTTGTTTTTTTTGTCATGTGACTGTTTTTATTTTGTTATTTGTGTTTAATATAAGTAAGATAAGAAGTTAGAACTTTATTAATCCCAAAGAAAATTCTTGTGCCAGAGGTTGCCTTAATATTACGATTAATTTAAGAATAAAAACAGTAGAAAACAATCTCAGGAAAGATTAAACCGAAAGCAACTGGACTTGTTCAAAAGTCTTTTCTGAAGACGTTTCGCCGCTCATCCAAGAAGCTTCATCAGTTCATGCCTGTCAGACTAGTCTGAGCTAGTCAGACAAGCGTTCCTGAGACGGCTGACCAAGCAGTTGTTTTTTTTATCAATGTCTTTTCAACCACATTTTGCTGGATTGGTTAGTTTGCATTCACATAAGTCAAACAATAGTACAAAAAAACAGTTTGAATTAGATTTCACAAGTGATATAACTTCAGTTTCCTGTCAGAAAAGCCTGTCCAACAGCAGGGTAATGTGGTGAAAATATTAAAAATACAGCGTACACTTAAAGTAATATTAATATTTGATGATTATTATTTTGTATATATTCTGTCCACAGTCAATATATCAATATTTTTACATGTACATTACATTTATTTAACTATATGACATTAGCAGGGGTCATTCTGCTGCAGTGTGATCATACTAACACACGTCGACTTAAGAAGGATTTTCCTGCAGGACTTTTACTTTTATCAGAGTATTTTACACGCTGTGGTGTTTGTATTTGTTCTTCAGTTTTAGTATCTGTCAGTGTAAACACGGCAGGGAGGCTCCACTGTGTTCAGTACAGTGTGTTACTGTAACTTCTTGCATAACTACATGAGTACACGGTGAATTGGCCTACTTCACTGTGATAGTACAGAGCTGGAACACGCTCCTGTCGTCTGTCTATGACGCAAAGACGCACGCTTCAAATAAAATGACCTCAGTGCACCCATAGACGTTTCCGCTTCACAGAGACACCTTCAAAATAAGTGACCGGGAATCGTCACATAGAAAAAGCTGGTGTTTTACTGAGCTTAGTTTAACAATACAAACAGTAAAGTACACAGTTAAAAAGTCTATATTCCTTTAAATAAGTACATAATACTGACAAAAAAAGAATAGGTAATGCATAAATAATTATACTTTATACATAAGAATAAAATAACTAAATTCAGACCAGGACTCATATACTCTGATAATCAACACACATTTAAAAAAAACAAAAACAAAAAAACCTCTTATCTTTGTTTTTGGTGAATATCAGAGACTGTCTGGAACATTTGCTGGTTCTAGCTTCTTTAATGTGAGGATTTATTCAGTCTTTATGTTTTGGACTGTTGGTTGGACAAAAGAAGTAACGTGAAAGACGTCACTTTGAGTTGCAGCCATATTTGAGGTCTAATGAAGAGAAACCATAAAGTATTGGTATGTTAAAAATTGTTTATATGTAACATTACTTTTAATGTGAGACCAAAACATACATTTCTAGCTATTTTATATTACTTTATTAAAAAACATAATAAAAACATGAATCAGATTTATATTTTTTTCATTAGTTTTGAGTTTTATTTAGTTTTTAATTTTTGTTTTCAATTCAGTTTAGTTGCAGTAATGTCCACCATTAGGTTGCTTGTCTCTTTAGTTTTTATTGTTTCATAATGTTTAGTTTTCGTTCGGCTTTCATTACATTCAGTGTTAGTTTTATTTATTTATTGTACATGATAATAGAGGTATTTGTTAGTGGCAAGATTTAAGACGTTCAAAATAGGTATTACAATACAAACACAAACACTTAAAAAAAATCTGTTATGGATTATTAATTGACAGTCCAGAAATGGCAGTAATTGCGCTTCATTTGACACTTTGAAACTTCAACTTAGATTAAGAAAAAAAAAAGAATTTGTGTGGTATTTTTGTAAAATTATATTATAGCTTATGGAACTTTTAACTAACAGTAGTTTTTTGTAGTTTGTAGTGTAGTTTTGTTCTTTGTTATTTTGCTGCCCTCGGGAGTAAGTAGTAATCTTTGGATTACAGTACGTTTCACTTTATTATTATCATTATTATCGTTGTTTGTTTATTTATTTTCTTCTGTTTAAACCATGTATTTGGTGAGGAGCTAAATTCAAGCTTTTATTTTGAAAAGTTCAATCCGGAAATATTTGTCGGCCGTTGCTCGCTTGTAGCGGCGGTACAAAAAAATGGCCATCGTCAGATTCGGTGAACTATCGGTGCCTTTTTTAATAAACTGTCCTTTTTATTAACGAAGCTACGGAGTAAACGATGCGGGTCGCAGCGGTGCGAGCTGGGAGCGCTGCTAACGGGCGGTGTTAGCTTGTTCCCGGCCGCTGGAGAGGCTCTGTGTCCGGGCTGAGGCAGATGGGATCCTCGGTGTATTTAAAGGCGGAAGACTGCGGATCAACAGAGCGGAGCAGGGATGCTACACAGCTACAGCCGCTAAATGCTAACTGCTAACTGTTTGATGCAAGATGCGGGCGAACGGCAGCGGATTCAGCAGGTAAATGTGCGCCGAGCTGACAGCAGGCAGCTCCGGGGTCAGTGTGGAGATGAGACCCGATGAACGGGCAGCTAACGTTAGCTGGAGGATGCTGGTACCGCTGTTCCTCTTTCTGTTTATCTCACAGACAGACTGTAAGCTAGCTGAGAACACACACTCACTGTCTGTGTGTGCGTCTGTGTCTGTGTGTGTGTGTCCGTGTGTGTGTGTCTGTGTCTGTCAGGAAGTGTGTTTTCTGCTGCAGCCTCACACTTTGATACACACCAACATGACAGAGTGGAAAAGTTGCTCTAACGTCAGTTCATCTTTAAAGGGTCATTCCGCTGATTTTTACCTGATTTCTTCCATTTACCACAATCACGTGACACTCACAGCCCACGACACGAACCGTGAAACACACAACTGATTTATTTTTGATTGTTAAAGATCGACAAGGTCCAGCCAGATAAAAGAAGTAGTCGCAGTAATATTAAAGGGATGGTCCACCCAAAATGAAACAATCAATCATTATCTACTCAACCTCATGTCAACTTTCACAGGAAAACAGTGTTTCCCAAACAATATAAATGAATAGTGAAGACTTTTCCAGCGTAAAAAAGTAAATAGCCTCAAATTCTGTTTCGGCAGGGAAAATTCTACTTTCTTATGGGCTTATTTCTGACTCTGGCTGGGGGACAATTCTTGTGATTAATATAATTAAGGACAAATTCATCCAGGGTTCTTACAGGTGCTGGAAATCCTTGAAAACACTTGAAATGATCAGCTTAAACCATGAGGGAAGTTTTACAGTAAAAGCTATTTAATATAGTACAGAAGTCTTACATTCTAGTCTACACTCTCATTTTTCATACCTTAATACCCTCCTGACATTTTGCGGGGGTGTACAGTATTAGGCAGTGTTTGTGTAAAGCTTGTGTGAACTGTACTCCAATGTACTCTCCTACTGTCTTAACATAGGCGGAGCTGATCGTCATAGCGATGCTATTCCCACAGCTGGGAAACGACACACAGGAGCTCTGCTTCGGTCCTGAAACTCAAACCTAAACGGCACATGTTCAGTGCCATCGCAGCGCACGCACTGCCAGGAGACAGCTTAACTCCTCACCTTTTCCTCTGCTCAGCATCACATTCACCGTCACTCCCTGCCACCAAAACAGTAATTAGTCTGTCACTTTACGTCTCTCACGCCTGCTAAAGTTGCACACTCACTTTGATACGCTTCTCTGACCAGTCAGCAGTGTTTGCTGGCTCTTCTTTATCATCTGGACTAAATGCAAAACACTCGCAAATGGGGGCAGAGGCATTTTCCTTCTGTTTTTTTCTAGTTGGTTTGGTAACTTTATCCTCCAGATACCATGCTCGACGGTCTCCTCAGCTGCATTATGGGGCAGAGACTGGCCCTTGCTGGCATGTGCTGCACACTACAATAAAGAGTCTCCCTATCAGTTTAATAGAAAGATGAGTGCCTGTATTTAGGATGGTACTGAAAATCAGAATTTCTGAATACCCTGTTCATAGAAAAAAGTTCAAACTGACTCAGCATTTTATTCCACTGTCACTGTAAGACATGAGCCCTACAGATTATTTCCATCTGGGCGCCATGAGGGTGTCTCCCAGAGCCCAGTGTTTTCCCTATGAGAGGATTTTGTCGAGCAGGTTTTTGAGACTCTTGTTCAGCATCGACGTCTCGTTTTGAAGCAGCAGTGTGGGAGAACTCATGAGGCATTGACAGCCACATCCCGCCCTCCCTCCAATCGATTATTACTTTTCTTAATTGAATTTCTTGGGTTTAGGGCTGAAACTAACGATTATTTTCTTAGCTAGTTTATTGGTTGATTATTTTCTCGATTAATAGTTTGCCTATGAAATGTCCAAAAATCGTGAAAAATATTGATCAATGTTTCCAAAAACCTGTGATGACGTCCTCAAATGTCTTGTTTTGTCCACAACCCAAAGATACTCAGTTTACTGTCAGAGAGGAGTAAAGAAACCAAAAAATAGACACAATAGTTGCCGATTAATTTAATAATCAATTACTTGTTGCAGCTGTACTGTTTTGTTTTAAAAAAAATACCATTTATACCTTCCACCCCTACACCAGTGTTAATTTTATTTGCACCTAAACACACCAAACGAGCTAAAAGAGAAACATCTGGAACTGAAACATCCCGTGTGTGAATGTGGCCTTAAACAGAAGTTTACATGTTAATGTTTGAGCATATTGAGGTTGTGCTGCAGTCACGCACACTAATACTGTTTTACCCTCTCGTCTTCAGGGTTTAAGGATAACAGAGGAAACATTTCACTTTATGGAGCCTCAACAGGACGGCTTGAACTGAGACAGCTTTAATACTCAGCAGACGCAGCGCTCAGCGGAACTCAGGATGGCGAGCAGGAGGAAGTCCACCACCCCCTGCATGGTTCCTCCTAGAGAACCCGTCGACTCGGATCAGGAGATGGAGGACATCGCCGATCCGGCCGAACCGGAGGACAGTAACGGCGTGTCGACCGTCTCCTCGGAGGCTTACGGTCTGCTGGAGGAGCGGGGCGAGGACGCAGACCTCAGGCAGGTGTCAGACCACTACCTGGACTCCAACATGGCGGAGGGAGGCTACGAGTGCAAATACTGCAGCTTCCAGACTACGGAGCTCAACCTGTTCACCATGCACGTGGACACGGAGCATCCAGATGTCGTCATCAACACCTCCTACGTCTGCATGGAGTGTGACTACCACACCAAGAGGTTTTATACGTCACCGTGTCTTTACTGTGTGTGTGTGAGAGAGAGAGGAGCTCAGGACAAACACGTTACTTCCTTTAATCTTTAAGAACATTTTCAAAATGAAAATAATCCCATCAAATGATACCAAACCTAACAGATTCAGAATATGTTTATTAATATATTTGCACATACATTAGTTTGTGTATTTGTTGGCCGCGATATGTTTGGTTTCTGATCGAGTTAATGCAGAAGTGGGAGGTAATGAAGTACAAATACTTTGTTACTGTACTCAAGTACAGTTTTCAGGTATCTGAACTTTGCTTTAGTATCTATAGTATCTATATCTGGCAACTTTTTATTTTTACTCCCCATGTTTTAACAAACGTCTGTACATTTCCAAAACAAGATTGTTACTCTAGTTTTAATGAATTTGAGGGGAATTATTTATTATCTTTAATTTGCATCATTGTGCGCTGCCTCCCAACATCAAGACTGATTTCAACATAAAGGGACAGAACATTAACACACAACGTATAGGTAAATGACATAATAATTTCCATCCATATTTCTGATAAGAGAAGTATTGACCCACATTTCTGTCCACTCAGTTATGACACTCTGCTGGCCCACAACGCTCGCCTCCACCCGGGCGAGGACAACTTCACACGGACGATGGTGAAGCGAAACAACGAGACCATCTTCCAGCAGACGGTCAACGACCTCACCTTCGACGGCAGCTTCGTCAAAGTGGAGGACGACGAGTCGGAAGAGACGTCCCGCAGAGGCATCGCCCTCAGCAAGACGCCCATCATGAGGATCAAGAGCAGGACAGAACCCAAGAAGTTCACCGCCGCGCACAAAATGGCCATCGACGACGTCATCAAAGTGGAGAGCGACGACGAGGATGACGAGAACAAGGAGCCGCCCACGCTGTCTCCCGCCCCGATGACCGCCGTCGCCCCTCGCCTCATCCCCGTCTCCACACCGGTGCAGGTCCAGGCCGTCCCGCAGAGCATCGTGGTCAACAGCCCCAACGTGCTGCAGATTAAAGGCGGCTCGGGCGGCGGCGCTGTGCTGCCCCCCGGGACCCTGGCTCAGGTTCTGTCGGCGCTGCAGAACCAGCAGAACAGCACGCCGACGCAGACTCAGCTCCTCATCCCCATCAGCAGCATCCCCACCTACAACACAGCCATGGACAACAACGTCCTGCTGGTCAGCGCCTACAACAGGTAACCGCACCAACATTTATTATCTGTCAGTAGAACTCATTCCAGTGTCGTTAGTCGTGGTGCGGTGGCTCCTCGTTCATGTGTGGTCCGTACGGATCACTCCTCACGGTTCGGCCCACATGTGAACTGTGGAGAGTTGCTAACTGCAGAGTTGCTGTGTAAAGACGAGACAGATGCACGCTGTTTTACTCTGAAGTGAGCTGTGAAATCCTGACCATGCTGACTGGGCAGCCTTGTCGCCATAGAAACAGATAATAAAACTGTGATGTCAGTTGAAACTATAGGCGATAATCAGCTGCCTTCACCTGCACACACACACACAGCTCTGCTCAGCTCACCGGAGCACCGCTGTGTCTCTTGTCTGTTTGTAACACAGCCTTCAGTGTCGATTGGTTATTTCTCATGACTTCTAACCAATCAGATAGGGTGAGATCAGATGTGGGCGGGACACTGAGCACGATGACAGAGTTACCAACTCACCTGTTTACCTGTTGAATGTTCCAAACAGGGTTTTTTTTTTTTGAGCATTACACAACTTTCACAGTCTTTTGTTGCTCCTGTCCCAACTTTTTTGAAATGTGTTGCAGGCATCAGTTTCAGAATGAGTGCATATTTACAACAAACAATAAATTTAATCAGTTTGAACATTAAATATATTGTTTTTGTTCTGTATTCAATATATATAGGTCTAAAAGGTTTGCAAATTAATGCATTCTGTTTTTATTCATGTTTTGCACAGCATCCCAACTATTATGGAACTGGGGTTGTAAATAACAATAGAAATAACAATATTTAAATGAAGAAGTTTTAAGTTATCGTCCTGTTTATTTTCACATTATTAAGTTTACACAGATAGATGAACCCAGGACGCTCAGTTTCAATTTCTTTACAAGTTTCTCTGCATGTTAAAGAAAACTGAGACTGCACTTTACAAAATCACTATATTCAAAACTTTGCAAATCTCTCCTGGTTGTATCTGGCAGTTGTGGTGACATTGCAGTTGGTGCTTCACCATCTGTTGCCTGATGGAGTTCTGAGTGCCCTCTTCTAGTTGGTCATGATTCAAGGTTCTGTATTGCAGGAAGTAACACTTTAAATAAATGAAACGTTTCCTGCCATGCTAATCTTACACCCCCACTTTTAACTTTAACTCAGTACTCATGATTTTCACTTTCTGTGAAATCATCCTGTTCTTTCTTTAAGTGCTCAGTTTGTAGAAACACTCCACCTGTTTGGTTTTGTGTCGCAGGTTTCCATATCCCTCTGTGTCGGAGATCATGGGCTTGTCTTCACAGACCAAGTTCAGCGAGGAGCAGATCAAAGTCTGGTTCTCCGCTCAGAGGCTGAAACACGGAGTCAGCTGGACGCCGGAGGAGGTCGGTGCTTCACACCACATCACATCCTCGGCCTGATTTAGGCTGCGTTTCACACGTCTTTCCTTCACGTGGAACAAATCTGATGTTTTTCTGACGACTGTGAGAGTGAGAAAGATGCAGAGTCACGTTTATTTCCTCATATGGAAACAAGTCAGACCAAGACGCAGCCTGCAGCGGACTTTATTTGAATGATCGGTCTGAATTTATGAAAATTGTAAGTCTGTCACACAGCTTCATTGAGACAGAGGAGAACAACACGCAGCAGTAAAGATGAGTCAGCTTCACTGACATGCTAAAATAGTTTTTAATATTTTTTGTGCACATTTGTTTTCTTTTATCACGGTCTAGTTACATTGGCATCAGATATAAAGTGCTTTCTGAAACATTTGATGGAACAGCCACTAAATAAAATCTGTCTCAGCCTGTTTTTACCCAAGAGTCAGATTACAACATGAATTTCCTTCTTTCTCTGGTCCAAAACCTCCATTTAAAAACAAGCAGCACTTTGGAACGATGTGCCCGAGGTTGGCAGACTCCGAGCCGTTCATCAAATCACTTCATAAAATAATTTTTATAGACTTCCTGTAATGTAATTATCTCTTTATTGATTACGTGACCTTTTTTAAAGTGGTGCTTTGCTTTCATCGCTTTTTAGCTTCGTCTCTTCACAGCTTTTTGAAACTGATGATTTAGTATTTTGTTGGAGATTTTTGCCTCCAGTTGATTTTTGTTCGACTCACTCTGAGGAGCATTTAAAATGTGAACTCCTCCGGGGCCTCATTTATCAGATTCACCTCAAAACCATATTTACCACATGAACATCAGCATCATGTTGCTGCCGTTTACATTCAACCTGACAAATTCAAGAAATCCCCTACAGAATTATTTCCTGGATCTATATATGTGTGTATATCTGTATTTATTTTGTTTTGTGTTTTCACTAGGACAGCAACTAACAATTATTTTCATAGATAGACCAGTTATAGTCGCTGATAAGAGGAAATTTGTCATCACAGCCTGTTTACACGAGAAATACTTGAAGAACGACACAAACAGCCACAATATACAAGATGTCAAGTTGATTAAATGGTCCAAGATGACGTCCTCAGATGTCTTGTTTTGTCCACAACTCAAAGATGTTAAGTTTACTGTCTGAGAGGAGGAAAGAAACCAGAAAATATTCACATTTTAAGAAGCTGGAATCAGAGAATTTTGACCTTTTCTTCTTAAAAAGTTACTCAGATCAATTAATCGATTATGAAAGTTGTTACTGATTAATTGTTGCAGCTCCATGTGAAGTCACTTTTTGTAAATATTTATTTTGGGCTTTTTAATGCCTTTAATTTGAAAGGATGGCAGAAGTGAGGACAAGAAAGTGGATGATAGAGTGGGTGGGAGTCGAACCCACGGCTTTATTACACTGTCTTTATAAAGTCACAGCAGAAGTTCTTGATTTGTTTTTCTTGAAGCCTTATCTTAACGTTCTCCTCTTTGCTCCTCCTCTCTGCAGGTGGAGGAGGCGAGGAGGAAGAAGTTCAACGGCACGGTGCAGACCGTCCCTCAGACCATCACCGTCATCCCTGCCAACCTCGCCGCGGCCACCAACGGCCTCCAGTCCATCTTCCAGACCTGCCAGATCGTCGGTCAGCCGGGCCTCGTCCTCACTCAGGTGGCCGGTAACGGCGGTACAGTGCCCGTCGCCTCTCCCATCACCCTGACGGTCGCCGGTGTCCCCGGCAACCAGCCCAAAGCCGCCGAGCCATCGACATCAGAATCAAAGACTGAGATGTCGGCCGGCGCGGCGCTCAGTTTGGACGCGTCAGCGACCAAACCGAAGAAGTCGAAGGAGCAGCTGGCGGAGCTGAAGGCGAGCTACAGCAGGAGGCAGTTCGCCACGGAGGCAGAGATATCGCGACTCATGCAGGTCACCAAACTCTCCAAACGAGCAATAAAAAAGTGGTTCAGCGACACGCGCTACAACCAGAGGAACTCGAAGGATCACCACGGCGTCCTGCTGAGCGAAACCCCGTCCAGCAGGGCAGCGGCGCCGGGAGGAGGCCGAGCAGTTCGGAGCAGCAGCGGCAGCCTTAACGACACCAACAACAGCGACATCAACACCACCATTGTCATCGACTCCAGTGACGACGCCAGCGACTCCTCCCCGACCTCCGCCAACGCTCCGTCAGGCTCCTCCAGCGAACTGCGGGTCAAACACCGCCACGCCTTCCCCGACTTCACGCCACAGAAGTTCAAGGAAAAAACTGCGGAGCAGCTGCTCAACCTGGAGGCCAGCTTCCAGAAATCAGACACGCCCTCGGACGAGGAGCTGAGCCGGCTGCGTGCGGAGACGAAGCTGACGCGGCGCGAGGTGGACGCTTGGTTCACCGAGAGGCGGAAAATGCAAAAAGAGGAAGACGGCGAGGTGGAAAGCGAGAAGGCGAAAGCAGCTCCTGTGTCTTCGTCCTCCACTCAGGAGCGTCAGACCACACCGTCCCTCAGCAGGAAGACGATGAAGAAGACGCCGGAGCAGCTCCACATCCTGAAGAAGGCCTTCGTCCGCACGCAGTGGCCGACGCCCGACGAGTACGACCAGATGGCGGAGGAGAGCGGCCTGCCGAGGTCGTACATCGTCAACTGGTTCGGAGACACGAGATACGCCTGCAAGAACAGCAACCTGAAGTGGTACTACCTCTACCAGAGTGGAAAGGTAAACCTGTTTTACTGAAGAGAAATCTGTAATATATTTAGTGGAATAAGTCATAAAATGACCAGGAAGTGACATCAGAGATTAAGGAAACCTGCTAAGTCGAAATACTCACTTCTCTGACAGCAAAGCTGCAGCCATGGTGTCCTCAAAGGAGGACACCATGGCTGCAGGACATTTCTATTCCAGGCTGTGCCCATGCCACATTAATTAGAGTTCAGATTAATGCCGAAATTTCCCAAATGAGTAAGTGTTTGTTTATGAGTCATCAGAAATCCTTAATAATCTTTAAGAAGGATTAGAGATAAAATTACGGTTAAATTGAGCAAAATGTTAATGGAGTCTGGCAGGCAGAGTCCTAAAAGTATTTTTTTAAAAGTATTGAATTTAAAAATCTAAAACTAAAGCCTTAAAAGTCTTGAATTATGTGAACAGAGGTCTTAATACTTTCTTGTCCTTTTGTACGATTAAATAAATACTGTAACATAATAAATAAACTAATCAATTATCAAACTAGTTGGTGATTAATTTAATCATTGATTAATAACAATCTGTTAATTGATTGTTGCAGCCAAGTCTCCTTACAGACAGGTGACACATTTTGCAACATGAAACTTTGTTGCGTTCTCCTTTGTCTCTTGTCTGTAGAATTCTGTTATTAAGCATACTTTTGGTTGTTTATAGCACAGTAACATCAGATTTAAACATTTTGAACATGCATATAAATATAAATGTCATTTACCACAGCTGTAAGTACAGGAAAAGCTTGAAAACGCACCTTGGTGATGCTTGAAAAGTGCTTGAATTTGACTTCAGATAACGTGTAAGAACCTGTCATATTGTGCGTATTTAGTGAATTGAAGTACTTGGTAAAAAGTTGTTTTCTATGGCTTAAAACCCGTACTGATATTTCATTATATCTAGAGTACTTTTGCTGGTAAGGTAAGTGGTATTAAAATGGTCTTAAAAAGTCTTAAATGTGACCTGGAGGTGCCCTGCTCCATCTCCAGAGCGTTTATTTTCAGAGCAGTGGGCTTTTGTTTTCAGGATAACGGGCTTCTCCTCCTCACTTAATGTCAGTTCACAAGGTTGTGCTCACCGTGCAGCGTTCCTGCAGCCTGTCTGAGCTTCTTTGTGTCTGTGGAGGAGGACGTGGAGGGAAACAACTCACCTGAACTACAGACTGTATATTAAAAAGGATTTCAACCTTTTTAACATAGTCTTTGGCTCCAACTCACTGTTTGAACTGCTGTGCTCATTTTTAGACGTGCAGTTGTTCCATATTGCTCCTTTAATTAGAAGAAACATCTTCTGTGTCTATTTTAAGTCTTTGATGTTTAAGGGAAGCATCATGTGATGTTGCAGAAACAGTTAAACTACTGTAAGAACATCTGTGGTGATATTTGTGCCTCTGACTTGCAGTTTGACTCTACCGTGTGTAAATAAACACTTGTGATGGATTTCAGGTGGACGAGGCGCTGAACGGTGGAGCCAAGAGCCAGAAGAAGTCCAGGAAGCGTTTCCGTGGTTGGTCCAGGAGGACACGCCGGCCATATCCCTGCAAGAGATC
>JAJHUR010084441.1:0-17992 GCA_027495735.1 Lutjanus campechanus
CATTTCAACAATGTGCTGAGCTTCACAGAATAAACCAGCTCTAACTAATAACTATTTTGTCATTTATTGTAGAATTGACCTGTTCAGATCACATGAGTATGTGGGTTAACCATTGAAGATTGTGGTGCTAATTATCTTACCATACATAGAATTCAAAAAGTAAATAGACAAAACAAGCTTACTTCTGTGATAGATGAACAAATTAGTGACTGATGCCAAGGTTATCAGTGAATACAGCATACACAGCTACAATACAATAAAATTACATTGAGCATGAAGCCATCTTTGGTCTTCTTATCACTATAAACAAATACATATAAATTTGTATTGTATCAAAAATAGAAATTACATAGCCATATTGAAAGTAAATTCACATTTTTGACATACAATATAAGGAGATTACCTAAGAGACATATTGTGGGATTACATTTTTTCAATCCTTGGCTTTAAGGACCCAATGGTTTTGCCACATTTTGAACATTCATTTGTTTTTGAAGAATTGCATGATTCTGTCAAACCATCTATCAATGTCGCTGTCATCCACCTGTGTAGGACAGTATGCAACGTAAAGAACAAAAACACAAATGAAAGACAAAATAGATTGTCATTCTTAAAACAAGCGTGTGCTTTCTATCCTGGGCTTTGAGGACGAGGCCTGATGAGGAGAGAGAGAGACAGAGAGAGAGAGAGATACTCAACATTCGGTGGTGATGTAGCAGCCCACCTCACAGGTGAGCTCCGCCCTGACGCACGGACATGTCCCTCTTCTCAAAACTGAGTCCTGTTGTGTCTTTAGTTAACGGTGTTTGTGTAGCTGTCCTCCTGCGGTTCAGAGTTTTTTCTCTTCTCAGAGGCACACATGATGAACTGCAGCCAAAGTGGACCTCTGTTTGAGATAATAGGGAAGTGCTTTCAAAGTGTTTGATCCACTGTGGACAAAGAAAAGACACGTGTATCAGGATCTGAGAACATTTGAAACAAACCATTCAGCAACAATGAGTAGCTTTCTTTTTGAACTCAGTCCTGACATCATTTTTAGGTTAAAATTTGTTTTTATCTAGCTGCCTGAGGCGCAGGGTTGGGAGGGTTACTTCAAAAATGTATTCTGATACAGGAAGTAATTACCTGTTTAAAATGTAGTCAGTAACGTAATCCATGTATCACAATATTAAAGTAATGTTACTGGTTTATGTTCTGTTACTTTTGAATTACTTCAGTATAAAATACAGTGAAACTGTTCAACCTGATAGTGTTTTAAAGATTGAAACTAAATTATTTTCATCATCGATTTATCAAAAATTTTTTTGTGTCCATGAAATGTCAAAATGGGGAAAAATGTTGATCAAAGCTCTACATGACGTCCTCAAATGTCTTGTTTTGACCAAAACTCAAAAATATTCAGTTTACTGCCAGAGAGGAGTAAAAAAAACAAAACAAAACAAAAAACAGAAAATATTCACATTTAAGAAGCTGAAATCAGAGAATTTGGGCATTTTTTAAATTTAAAAAATGACTCAAAATGATTAATTGATCATCAGAATAGATGCAGATTAATTTAATAGTCGATCAACAGTAGATAAACTGTTGCAGCTCTAAAGGTTTTAGGCCATCATAATGCATTGGCAGCTGTGGTGCACTGTGCATGGTAGTATATCGTTCTTCATATTAAAAACATAATCCTAATAATCCCCATTTTTACTAAATGCATCTAATCTGTGTGGAAAAGTCTAAAAAAAATACTGAATCTCCCTAATGGTCCTCAGAAGGCATTAAAAGTCTTGAACTGACTGAGTTATATTTTTTGAGCATATGAGCATATTTTTTCTTGGCTGCGAAAGACAGCAACACTAGTTCTAAATTGTTAAGCATGTTGGGAGACTTGACGCGTCTATAAACTACAAATGAGACTGATCAAACAGTGGACAGTCGGCACCGTCAAACCTGTAGCAAAAGCACCGTCACTGCTGCTATCTACAGTCACCAGGAAGCTCTTCCACTCAAAATGGGCAAGTGCTCATTTCAGCCATCAATTTTCTGCCACTTAGCTGGCTTCAGGTCACATTAATTGTTTAGTTATATTACAGGAAGCTACTGCTATTTACAAGGGGTGCAACGATTAGTCCATTAATTGATTGCCAATTATTTTGATAATTTTTCAAGCAAAAATGTCAAACATTTGTTGGTTCCAGCTTCTTAAGATTGAGGATTTGCTGATTTTCTGTGTCATTTATGATAGAAAATGAAAAACTTTGGTTGACTGCTGCCTCGACAAATGAATCACATCACCTTGGGCTCATTTGACTGTGTAAACAATCAGATGTATTAAGGGCCTGTACTGGTGGATCCTGCAAATATTAAAAAGTGTCTACAACCTAGATTCTCAGACGGTGGTACATGTACCACTGGTGGTACGTGACCTCCCTCTACGGTCCACAAAGGAACGTCAGAACCCAAACAAACGTCTTCAGAGCATCTCTGCAGCACTACAGTACTTCATCACAATGCTGTTTTGTCACACAGTTCTCCTTCATCAAAATTTGCAGCTTCTGTGATTTGGATATTGCACTTGGCCATATTTCGATCATACTGTAATTAATTGCGCAGCCCTATTTATCTGCTATAATTTGATTATCAGAATAATAAATCATAATGCAAGTTTCCCATTACTGGCCCAGATATTTAATACTGAAGTTCTCAAAAGAAAAATGTATGATTTAAAGCCCCCGGTGAGAAAGGATTCCATAAATTACAGTTGAAAATTAAATGATCATTATGATCAGCGGAGACAGCAGCTGTGTTACATGTTTATTGGATGGATGATTTTGTCCGTGCCACAAATACATTATGAGTTATTTCAAAAAATATATTCAACAATAAAGAATAAGGGGAGGGATTTTTGCAGCTCTGTTAATGATCGTGTCAGTAAATATAGAGTGTAACATGTTTTCTACAGATCTATACGTTGCAGAGTGTGTGGGTCATCATCACTACAGTGTTCCTCTGTGATCTGTGTTTTAACACACACTGTAATCACGGCACGAGGAGCGCATTTCTCACGTGAGTTACAGTGTGAACAACTGACGAGCTAAAGTTAGACATAATGTTTCTTTGTGGCACACACAGTTATGTACACTGCTAATTCTCCACTGTAATTTTGCTCTACAGCCATTATGACACTGAGCCTCTCTTATCCAACAGAATCTGCCACTGAAAGACACATTTAGCCTGTGGGAGCCTGAATTATACTGAGTACTGTGACGATGATGAACCCATCGTTTTGTTTCTCTTTACACATACAGTGTACAGTTCTCGTGGCAGCTATAATCCGACCACACTGCGGCCAAAGACATTCAAGGCTTTCTTTGCTTTTGATTATTCGGTAATACAGTTTGAAAGACCAAAGGAAGAAACTGGAACCCAACCAATATGGCGCCGATATTGGCCAGTCACTGCTCCATCAGGCTGTATCGATATTTGCACATTCACTGTCCAATTTGCACCGATGATTTCCACTGAACATAATGCATACTGCTGTTTTTATTTGTCACTTTATATGCAGCATTCTGTTTAAATTTGTTTTTCTTAATTCAGGTTAATATATACATATATTTGTGGGGTTTTTTGTTTAAAATTATTAACAAAAACACAAGTGAAAGTTTAATGTCTGGACTGGATTATAATCTGCAAAAGGTATATTTGCTGGTTTATCAATATCAGAATTTTATCTATTATCAGTATTGGCATGAGCACAAAGATCTAGTACTGGGTGGATCCTAAAGAAAACATCACTTGTGTTATTAAAGCTGATTTGAGGTTAACCATGAGAGTGTAAGGGTGAAAAATGGCTTGAAAACTAAAGATGTGCTTAACAAATCATTCACACACACTTCTGTTTCATTTTGCGCTCAGAAGAGTCACAGCTGATAGAAGAAAAAACGTTTTCAGTCAAAATAATCGCAATATGACTTTTCTTTTTACCATATCTTTCTGCCCTACCAATAAGCATGGGCTATTTAATATCAGATTTTACAGATCATGTGAAAGCATTTAATTTGAATTCTTAAGCTAAATTCTCTATGAAAGCCTAAGTTTATTTGTAACTTTACTTGAAAAACTAAAATATTTGAGGAGTCAGAGCTGTCGTTTGTTTTTGTTGTCAGTGATGTCACTTAGATTTGGTTCGTCAGAGCTGTGGAATATTCAATCATCCATCTTTGCTCACTACATCTTAGCCTTTTTTTTACCCTCAGGTGTGCTTAAACTAAAAGTTATGAACTTCTTTTTAAAATCTAAAAATGAGAAATGATCTTACCAGTATCAGTAATGTGAAGCAGGTAATTATATCAGCTGAAAACCTCTAACCCCCAACCCTCCCCGCCATCTTACCATTCACCACGACAGGGTGGAGACGTCAAGGGTCGTTCTCCTTCTTTACTGTCACGTCTCCGTCTCCGGCCAGGATGGTGGAGATCTCGCCCTGCATGAAGGCCCAAGGCACGGTGGATCCAGCCAGGGGACAGCGCTCTCCACTGGGGCAGTACACCTCTCCGCCTTGACCTTGGCTGCGGATGAACCCTCGGGTGCACGGGAAGCAGAACTTGTGGTGCGGGACAGAGGGACACTGGACGAAGTGAGTGTCCTCCAGGCGCTCTCGGCAGAGGGTGCAGCAGAGCAGGGTGCCCTGGGCGCTGCTCGTGGACTCCCCGGCGCTGGTGTTACTGCTCGGACCCACCTGCCCCAAGGATGCCTGGGAGACTGAGGTGGAGGCGGTGGAGGGGCTGCTGCTGGTGGGGCGTCCGGCAGAGGAGTGGGCTGTGGACATGCTGGGGCTGTCTCTGGCCATCTGGCTGGAGCTCAGGCTGTCGGCGACTCCCATGAGCGCAGAGATTGGCGAGGGCTGGCTGTGTAGACGGGGCGGGCCCTCCTGAGGGGCGGCCATGCCAGGAAGAGGCTCCATGCCTGAGTACGCACCTCGGGGCCAGGGCTCTCTCCCTGGGTGGTCAGGTCTCCCTTCGCTCTCTCCGTTCTCAGAGCCCGGGGAAGCCTTGCGGCGCCGGGTTGCGCTCTTCCCCGGTACAGCGCGCCCAGCTGCTGCTATAGGCAACCCTGCATCTGGCTGTGGCAGAACCTCTGGGATGGGGGGCTCTTTAAACATCCGCACACCATCATTCAACAGCTCAGACAGCACACGCCAGTCTCCTGTGCCCTGACGTTTCTCATACTCCACGTAGCGCAGCCCAGAATTCACTGCTTTACCTGCGTCTTTGGCCGAGTCACGGAACATCTGCCTGACCAGGTCTGGAACACCCGAGAAGATCATTCCAGAGCCGGCGGGGTACTCCACAAACACCTTCAGCTCAAACTCTGGAGTTGAGCTGGCATCAAAAGCCAGGACACGACCCATCAGGTTGTGGTCTTTCCTGAAACGCACATTAAAGGGGACGCAGCTGCTGAGAGCTACAAGCACGTCCCGGACTGCTTTGGGACGGTTTGGCCAGCCTTCGACCCTGCTGCGAGCCACCTCGTTCAGTTCAGCCATCACTTCATTGTTCCTCCACACTGCAGGGTCTATACCCACCAGGGCTGAGGTGCTGGCCCCCACCCCCAGAGACACAGCCTGTCTCCTGCCTGCATCACCCATGATGGGGCCAGCTGAGACTGCAATAGGTGTGGCCCCAGCCCTGGAGCCTGATAGTGGGGCTAAAAGCCCATGTGGGGCTGCTACTAACCCCTGAGCTATCAAGGCCTGGGATATGGTGCCATGAAGACTAGGAACTGCCCCCACTATAGCCCGCCGGGTGTTTGGGCTCTGTCTACTACCCTCTGACAGGGCCACATCTTCAGCTCTGTGCAAGCCGTTGGGGAGGCGAGAAGACACCCCATACTCACCCCTCCCCCTATCCAGACGCTCTCCATGCTGCCGCCCCGCTTCAATGGGCCCGGCAGAGCTGGGTTTCCCCTGCTGTGGACCGGGGGACCTGCCGTCCAACACTCCGTGCGTGCTCTTCAGTTGCCTGGCAGTCTCGATGAGGAGCTCTATTCTGTCCGCCCCGTCGTAGTTCACACACCCCCGACACACAGCCTCGCTAAACTCCCACAGCATGGCCCAGGGCATCTTGGGCAGATCGCAGAGGTAGCACCACTGCCGTCTGGAGGAAGACTGCGAGGCGGAGGACATGTTGTTTACAGGCCCTCGACCAAACTTTCTTCGGGAGGCCTACACGTTACGGTCTGCGTTAACAGCTATTCTTCAGTTCTCGGACACCAGTCGCCACATGGCGCGCATTTTACGACGGAAATTAAACGAAAACGAGGCTCAAAACGCGACTGTTGACGACAGCATTTAAAAGTTAGCGACGTCTTCTTTCTCGGTTTGTTCGTGTCGGTCTGTGTGGAAGGAAGTAAAATGTCATAAGACACCGGAAACACCTACGCGACGCAGGCGCAGGGCACTGTGGGAGATGTGGTTCTATCTTTTAAATGTTGTTTTTTCCTTTTCACGTTATCATTAGAGGTGCAACACTGTGCGAACACTCGGGGGATGAATATACTGAGAAAAGGTAAAGAAATAATAAAATTAATCAAACCGGAGATTTGGCAGTATTTTATGGGCAGTTCTACGAATATTTCTTAGACCGTATTTTTTGGTGTGTCATTTGCAGATTAAAAATTGGACCTGATGATCAGTGTTTTACTTAATATTATTAAACCCGTCTTCTTTGGCTGCGAATGGAATTCAACTTTATATCAAGTTTCTTAAATAAATATTTTTTTTAAATGTACCAAAGACTTCTACATACTAATTGGAAATGAATGTGTAAAAACAATTATTTTACGTTGAATTTAGCTTAATTATGGTTAGTTTACATTTTACGATGCTTAAGTTTGTTTTGTATCTCTTGTGCTGTCTGTTCACTTCATCCTGGTGGATGATAAATCCTTGGTTTTTGCCTTCGTTGTTTGACATTCCTTGATTGAACAATTTAAAAAAAAGACTTTATCCACAGCAAACATTTTGACATGAAATAGAAAAGTAAACAGATGTTTGCAATGATACTAATTAAGGTTCAGTTCCATTCGGGTCAGAGGGTGCTGCTATTGTGCATGTTGGCTCACTGACAAGGCTCTGCTACACTAAATGGAATGGTACCTTCATTAATACCATTGTTAACAATTCTGTTTACGTTAGACGTATAAGGTGTTTATCGTACTGGTTCATACCCATATGCTGCCAGGAAAAGGTCTGGTTTCAGTAAAGGTATGAGTCTTAGCACATAAGCTTACCTTGATTATCATCATAAAGTTGGTATTGAAGCGTCAATTAAGAAAAAAGCGCTTCTCAAAATAACGGTAGTTATAGAGGAAAATGGTTTGTGCGTCATATTCACGGGAAAAGCTTCTGCCTCAACATTTTCACAGTGTGGTCCAGAAGATTACAGAAAAAAGATGGACATTCAGTAGACATTTCCACTGCGGATATACTGATATGAAATCAGAGGGTTTATCAAAGGTGTTTATACCAGTGAAGGCCCCGTTCCATTTAGAGTAGCAAACCTACCACTTCATTTTCGAAGTCCCATAATGTCATGGTAAATGGGAGCTAAGTACAAAGTAATATATTTGAAATTTCTAAGAAACTTTTAATGTGTTACCACACAATACACAGCGGTACTTGTTAATGAAATTTGTGGGTAATATGGAGATAATTTGTGGGTAATTTCTAAGAAATTTAAAATATATAACTTGGTAATGACTTCCTATTTACCATGAAATAATGGGACCAGGAAATTAATTATTATTGTTGGTAACATCTGCATTTGCCACACTATTTCATGGCAGAATTGCTGTTGTGAAAATGGTTTGGGTTTAGACTATGAACAGGTAAACCCTTCGTGAACAACTGAATACATAACCAAATTAGTTGACAGATTTGATAAAACACCTTGACTCAAGGATTCACTTACTAGACTTCTCTAAAGCCTTCAGCTGCATCTCATGTCTTTCATCAGTGGACTTTGCTTGTAATGTTGACACATGACAAACTAAACCAAATATCACCTGCTGATGAACCACAAGATGCAGCTGAAAGCCCAAGGTCACAATACACATTGATTTTATTTATTTATTTATTTTTGTCAGATTACTAGTATCAAGTTGATGACTGAATGATTCTTCAAGCTCTTTCACAAAATGTTTTGTCTTCTGTGTGCTACAGTTTATGCTTCAGAGAATTGCTTGTCTTCTTTTTCAGCAGACCAGTATGAATACCTTCAACAAATAATCCAAGCAATGGTAACAACACAATACTGTGGTTAGTAATTAAGTCTTTCATCTTCAGTTATGCATTTTGGCTGTGGCATTAATGGAAAAGAATTAAAATATCAGGATATACATGTAAGTAAAAAAGTCAGTTATCCTTTTTTTAAAATATTACTTTAATTAATTTAGTACTTGTGATTACAAATCATTTTAATGAAAATAATGCAGTGCAGGTCTGTGTACATGGAATTACTACAGGTGATGCTTGATGTGGGGCTGGGGTCTTTCTCCTTATGCTGGCATGTAGGAAATGAAAGTGAGAACTTTAATTGAATAATTCCAGCCAAAGTAATATTCACAGTATAGTTTACTACAAAAAGTGACAGCTGACACTGAAATCTTGATAGTGGCAGATGAGCACTGATAACCATCTCCTTCATGTCTGCCATCCTTTAATCTTCATGATAATCTTCTATAGTCCAGGTATCAACATGTGGAAGGCACCCTCATCACTTCAGTACAAGTACAGATATGTCATCCAGAAAACTACTACTGCTGCTGCTTCTCTCTTGCCCATAAATGTTGTATTTATTTCCTCATGTCTGTCAAGAGTGAAGAAATGATGAAAGATACAATACAAACCATGTCTGAAGATGTGACCTCTGGTTATATCAGTATTAACATTATTATTATTACTGTTCACTTGATTTAAAACCAAAAACCGAGGTCAATATTGAAATGTTATTATTAATGTAGTGAGGGTTATTCAAATCTAGTGTTGTTGTGAACATACAAAAGAAACAACTGATTGAAAAACATGGTAAAAGTCAAATAAATCATATAAAATCATAGTTTAAGTAACATGTTCTAAACCACATCAATCCTAGTTTTTCCTCAATATCGATTGACTGTTTTAATGGGACATGACAACAGAACTACAGTATACTCTATGCAAAGACACAAAACATTACAAATAGCTTGAGAGGAGAGTATTTAGTTGGCATGGTGTGTGGTTGAGAAACACAGTTTCAGTGTGTAAGGGTAAGGCCCACCTGAAAGAGAGAGGAAAAAGACAAATCACAATAAATGTAAATAAATGTACAGTAAAAACCGACATGGCAAGATTTTTAAAAACAAAGCTGGTATATTAATATACTGAGATGAGAACTTACTAGGGTTTTTCATCTGGTAATGGTTCATCATAGCTAGGGCTTCCATGGCATCATTGATGGATTCCCACTCCAGAAGGCCAGAGGAACTTCGCTCACCTTTTGTACCACACAAGATAAATGAAGTGTAATGATGTGTTAATCAAGTGAACTAAACAGAAATATGTCCAGGTGTTAAAGGGACAGTTCAGATTTTTTTTTTAAGTGGGTTGTATGAGGTACAGGAGACTTGGGTTACATCACATGAGCAGTATGGAGGCATTTGATGTTGGGTTTGTTTTTCTCCAGTAGTTTTTCTCAGTTTGAAAACTGGTCACCATTCACTTACATTGTGTGGGAGATTCTGCAACACTTTTTTCTTGTGAAACTCCAGCAGTGTTTTGTGGACAAAAAAACAAAAACAAAAAAAACTAAACCTGACCTACAGCCAGAATGATGATTGAAATTTCATTTTTAGGGGAACTATCCCTGTAAGTCAGGTGAACTCATGTAAACAGAGAATTCTAACCTTTTTTTTTTACATTGTCATAAAATGTCATAAAAGGAAAAAAATATTTATGTTGCTAAAACTAATGAAACATGTTCCATCTTCCAAATTCCAGTTTTATACAGGTGAAAAATTCATTTGGATGCCATTTTTAAATTATTTCGTTAGCAAATAGCACATTGCATTTAGGTGAAGAGCTTTGATTAGCCTGTCATGTGGATCAGTTTTAAAGGCTAAATGCAATACTTTGCTGGCAACGTGTGTTGCCTTTGACACAGGGACTGTGAAGAGTACGTACAGACTGTGCACTCTGTGTATGCCTAGCCAAACATTGGACCTCATGCAAAAACCACTCATACAAACATATTTGTTCTTAAGTGGTGTGTACTAATGATTTAGGAGAACTTGTGGCATTCACCAAGTTGAGTTTGAAAAATAAATTGCACTTAATAATTATATCGACATCATCCTGTTTGACTGCATTTCAAATTATAATATAATTATAAAACCAGACATAAAGCCTGTCATCATTAATTTAATGATGTATTATTACCTGCTGTCAGGTGTACTGGCTGTATATTTTCACATGCAGGTTTATGAAATTGCTGACCAAGGTAACAGCCTCACTTATTCTGTCCTCTATTTCTCACCTCCCCTTAACCCTCTCCTCCTGGTGCAGTCATCTATTGCTTCGCTGTGGAGAGATTTCTTTGAAGCCATTTTCATATCGACACATCTTTATTTCAGTGACAGTCCGACCCTCAGGTAACACAGTATTAACAGCACTCATTTTTCCCCATTTCTTTGCTGCAGTAGCTCTCCTAATTCACTGCTGACGCTGTTAAAATCGACAGATTTTTCTTTATGGATCTCTGAAAGCAGGACTTCAGACTCCTCACTAAGTTCTCCTTTTAAGTCTTTGATGCCATTTTCATGTATGAACACTTCCTGACATATGCAGCAGGAAGTGTAGCCTTATATGATATCACTGGGCATTATTTATGCTAAATTTCCAAGTCACATGCACGTGCACTCAAACATGCACAGGTGGATCATTTACACAGTTATCTGAAGTAAATAAATCTAGAAAACAGAATAATTATAAATATTATAATATACTACTGACCAGGCTGCAACTCATATTACTCACTCTTTCCGGTGAAAAGTTTCACACTTGTGGGGCTCTTAATCCCCAGTTCATCGCAGACCTGGAAGGTAAGACCAGATTCAGTGAGAAAAATTGTGGTTTGTGAAAAATCTGCACTTGAGTTTGAACCCTGCTGGTTGTTCTGACCTGGTTGAAGATCTCTACAGAGATGTCTGGTTGTGCGTTAAAGAAGTGCAGGACGTTGCTGGGGTGCTGGATTCTGTTCTTGGCTGCCTGCTCTGGGGAGGTGAAGCGGTTGTTGCGGGATCCATGGAAATCTTTGAAGCTGCTGGTGTTGTCCTCTAACTGGTAGCACTGGCCTGGCACAATAGCCTGCTGCTTGGAAACACTGTGGAGGACAGAGGCCAAGAGATCTTAAATCTGCAACTTTTTTTAATGCTCTATGCCAGGGGTCTGCAACCTTTACGATCAAAGTCAGAGTCAATTTTTTGGGGAAAAAAAAGCTACAACTATGAAAGTAAGACCTACAACAATGATAAATGAAAAGTAAAATGTAAAAAAATAAAATAAAATTTAGAAAAAGAGAAGAAGAAAACATGAAACGTCATTTCCAGCTCTTACCAAACGTTGAGTTTCTGTCCAAAAAGGAAGTTGTTGTTGAGGTGAGTGATGGCCCTGTCCACAGAGTAACAGTCTCCCATCTCCACCATTGCTGCTCCAGGCTTACTCTTCATGAACTTAATCTGAGGGGAGAAAAAGATCCAGCTGACTCACACAAACAACTAGGGCTACCAGAAACAATTATTTTTTATTATTGATTAATCTGTCAGTGAAATTGTCAAGTTCTGACTCTAAAAGTTACAAAATATTAAAAAAAAATAATAATAATAATTGGCCACAGCAATGTCTATAATAATATCTAATGCTCCCAGTGTTTGGTCGCATCATTTCACTCACCCTCTCTACGTTGCCGTAAAGGCAGAAGATGTTGAAGACCTTGTCAGCGTTGATCTTAGATGGCTCAAGGCCATATACCATGAGAACCGGAGAGTCAGCATGAGGACCGTACTCAGGTGGTGGCGGTCCGTATCCAGGGCCGTAGCGCTGGCTACCACGACCACGCCCACCCATTCCTGGCCCCATGCGGTGGGGAGGAGGGGGACCGTAACTGTCATCATTGTAGCCATGATAACCTCCTTGGGGCCCGCCTTGATTAGAGTAAAAGACATGCATGGCACAGATTCAGTATAGAAATGTGACCCATTCTTCTAAACTGTGGAACATCTTTATTAGATATTTACCATAATCAGGTGGGTGGTCTCCCAGAAGAGCAGGCTGCCTCTGGCGTTTGTTGGGATTGGCATTGGGATCTAAAATGGTAAAATAAAAGTTGCCTATCACACAGCTTCCTTGTTAAATGTGACAAACAGGTACCTCACATGGCCTACTACTGTATGTGCTACGGGACAAGGCTGTGATTGACATGCAACAGAGGGACATCTAACATCTCAGGTGTTTAAAAAAAGTCTGCAGGCTCTACCTTTCTAATCTAACACGTGACATAATGGAGATTTTTTTTTTTAAACAGTGATTTTGAAATACAGCTCCCATTATCAGCCATCCTAGTACAAACACACACACACCTTGTGAATTGTTCCAATTGCCATCACCATCAGCATCTGTGCAAGTACACATACACACACGTCAAATCCAAATGATCATGAAAAAAAAGTAGAAATTTGGCAACACTGAATAAAAACATTTCTTTACATCCTGGGCAATTATGTGGAAAAGAAACATTCAAGTAGAAGATCAAAGTGAAATTGTGCATCAGTGCTATGAGCAGCACCTGCAGTCTAAACATGTTTTATTGAAGACTAGGAGAACTATACAGTTATTACAAAACCAGCAGAAGACACAGGTGTAACATTAGAAGTGAATAGACATCAGGACTGACGAACTGACTAGATTACATTGTGGAAGGGAAAAAGAATAACACCGAATTGTCGACTAGCTTAAATTAATCAACAAAAAAGTAAGTATTGACATTCTTCATAATGGTCCATTTTTGTTTTAACGAAGCTCAATTCAACATAATGAAGGGATGAGTTCTCTGCACCAACAGACGTTGTGAAGGTTTTAATTTATTATGAAAACAGCATTTGATGTTCTCATATAAAATCAAGTTATGTTTCCATAAATGTTTAACTCTAAAGTTAAAATACAGATATAAAAATAAAGATTAAAGTTTTCAATCAGAACTGTAGGTGGTGAGGATTTCAGATCTGTCCATCTATGCTGACTTTCCAAGAGTGATGTGCCCTTAAATGTTTCGTGTGATGCATTTTCCCAAACATGTCAGCTTACATTACTTCTGGAAGATGAAGCTCTGCCATAATCAAAATAACCACATTATTAAGTGATGTATTGACAAGGAGAGGCCGACACTACTACTACTACACTCGAACAGGTTAAAGGGCTCCCCACACCAAGAAAAACTATATTGATGTGAGCATCTGCGCTGATAAACAATAATGTTCTGTAAACTGTGGTGCCAAGCACACCCTGTGTGTCAGCAGCTTCGGAAAATGGATAATGATGACCTGTTACTATACTGTATCTGTGCTGCACAGACAAAGAAACAGAAGACCATAAGGATATGTGTTCACAAAATTCTTGATGAGGAAGATGAGGAATTAGTAGAATCCAACACTGTTAGTAGTCAACATCAATTTCATAGTATCACAGAGGACATCAGTAGGGACCAAAAAACCTCTGAGACCCCCATCAGTGCCAAAGACTGTTTTGCAGCATGTCTCAGATAAAAATTTCATTCTTTTAAGTGTAATCTGCAGCCTAATATTACATTATGAGCATTTAATATGTTGTAGGCTATATCCTATAAATTTGGGTGGATTTTGATTGGCAGCGTTTCTATCATTCTTCAAATCACTCTGAAGGTGATCACAAAGATATTGTTCACCAAAGTTGTTAAAATTATGGTACAGACTCCATCCACTTGACTTAGAATGATTTTTTATATAATATGTTTATAGTTATTGATCTAGTTCTCTTGTTGTGGACGGCCTGTAGGTGTCTTGCAGGCCTGTGAGACAGATTTTCTTAGTGTCGCCCAAACCTACTTCACATCTGTTAGATGAAATAGGATTGTTATTTTGGTTCAGTTAGCTTATGACATCAAATCTATTCTACATCTGTTATATAAAACACAAGACGTTTACTATCCCTCCAAAAACCTTAACTGTAATCTAAATATTTATCTGCAGAATATTAATAATATGCAAACACTGCAAGTACAGTTACATGGACACTGGGAGACACTGCACTGAATTGTATAGAAAAAGATGTGAGGTTAATCATACTAAATCTTTTAACCTTGAATTGCAGATTGCTAACTGAATGCGCGACTAAATACACACACCAAATGGTAATAACAGGGGGAAATCACTGGGACTAGTCGCCAAATGGACCTTTAATTACAAGCACCACAACCTGTTATGTGTACACCTTTACTTTGTTTGATTTTTAATTTTTTTTTTAGTTCCATTATACCCTTAGGGGAGCAATCAAAACCTCCTGTGGTGATGCAATTGTAGCGTGTCGCCACCATGTGTGGCAGCAACCGTAGAGTATTAAACAAACAAATAAAAACAACCAGCACTAAAACAAAAATCCACATCTGTAAAATAAAATCCTACATTTACAACTGACAATATTAGCTGCTACAGTACAATCCCAGCCCAACACTTGCTGAAAAGAACTAAGTTTCGCCTACAAATCAAAGAATTGTAAACTACCGATTCTTTCAGACTCTATGGTGTTTGGTAATGTAATCAGACAGATATTAATGTAGCAAATTCTTAGAATACTTTAAATAATTTATGAACGGAAAGTTGCCAAGAGAACTCAGATCCAGATTGTCAATTACGTTGCTCAGTTGGTCCAACTATGTGCCTACTGTATATCATATTGTAGTGTCAACATGAGGACTCAGAAATTTAATATAACAGTCATGTTGTTTTAGTTTCACATTAACTTTTAACCATTAAGTCAGATTATTCATTCATTTCTGTCAAGTACTTACAGCACCACACATGGAGCATGGGACACAGTGGGCAGGTAGGGGGCAGTCTTCAGCAAGGATGCTACCCGCCAACCTCTTGACTCCAGCCTCAACTCATTCTCCCTCTGCAGTCTTTTCCTCCTTCTTTCCTTCCTTGCATCCCCACCACCAGAGAGAAAAGTACATCCACACATCCGTGCTTGGCTTTTGACTTGCTGCCGGTTTTGTTTTCAAGGTTGCTATTAGAGGCTCATTTCCAGCTTACCGTGCTCTGACCACAAAGCAGGACATTTGCACCGTTTGAGAGTGGGCTGTCTGTCCACAGAAACACTGAGCCAAACCTGCATCACACGGGAGGCGTTAAAGGCATCACTATGGGCCAGTGCAAAAAAAGGGAAAATGAAACAACGCAGAAACAACACAAGAACAGCACAGAGAGAAGGAGGGAAATGGGGAGGAAGGTACAGGGGAAAAAACAGAACACCAGAGTCCATAAATGTAGAAAGCTTTAGGAAAGGATTTTGAATCTGGTTGCGTCTGTGCTTGTATGCTTGAAAGGTGTTTGATGATGCTTGTGTCTTCGTAGGCCCCCCCGTGGATATTTCTTCTCATGTAAAAATGGACGCTCACATGATGCTTGCTTATTTGGTTTAATAGCTGTCGGCCACTTGCAAAGTGAAAAGGCATCTAGTGCTTGACAATCTGGAATATCTGCGTGACGATGTGCTGTCATGGCAGTTCAGCTGTGTGTTGCCGTGGATATTCAGCTCGTTGTGTTGTCATGTTGTGTTCGGCACAGGAAGGTGGAGACGAGCTGTATTAGCGTCTGAGAAAGAGAATGGCCTCTCTCGTTTTGTTTACCGCCCCAGTATGTGGTGTCATCTGTTCCCTGGTCGGGCTGAGTGTGTCTGAAAACTCCTCTCTTGCTCCCTGTGGTTGTGTTATGGCAGGCACATCCCAAGGGCTAGGAGACGTGGCCGTCAACGACCACACACCTGACTCCCGCCCCCATCATCAATGTGTTGTGACTCCTCAGGGCTCTGCAGATGAGATGTGCTGTACTGGTAAAGAGGTGGTGGTAGATGCTTATCAAGCTATCAGTCTGTGATGGATATGCGAGGTGTCTGTTCGAGTGGCCTTGAAGTATTTCTGTCCCTCAAACTGAAATGGTGGCTACTGTCCACCACCAAAAATAAAATGGACTCCAATGTCAGGTGGTGGAGATAGGGGTGATGATGGACTTGGAATACGGAAGTACTGAGTTGAGGTTGTGTTCCGGTATTTTTTGCCCCACTGTGTCCGATGTATGCCACAGAGCAGATTTACATGAGTTGTGGCTGTGGGTGCTGTTATACTGTAGCTGTAGAAGCTTAGAGGTTGAAGTAAGCCTGTATGAGTTTGCAGCAGTGAGGACACAAGGAGTACCTCTGGTTGGTAAGGCAGCACAAACTTTAGAATATCAAGAAAGATTTCAAACACCTGTATGAAACTTGAAATGTACATGTTGTGGTCCTGGCTGTGTACAAGACAAAAAAAATCTGCATAAAAAAGAAAATAAAACTTCCTCCATTTGGATAAGTTAAGTATTTGTTTGCAATCAGGTTTAAAATCACAGCAAAATTCTACTGCTGAGTGCACCGAATGTAAGGGAAATATGTAATATTATGAATTGCCATATGGTCTTCTCCATCAGCCTCCTAACACATTACATTTTAGTGAACGTTCTTTTTCCAGCAAACCCTTAAACCTTATTATATCTAACTGTTTGCCTACTTCCATCTAACAGTAACCTGTATTTTAACCTCTATTTTAGTCAGTGAAAAATATAGTAGCTGATTAAGTTTCTTTCCTGGAGGTTACAGGCATGCAATAGTCTTAACTTTTATCTTCTTTTTTTTTTTTTATTGTTTTAGCATTACATCAACTACATACATATCCAATAGCAAATACTTTAGACCCTACCTTCAAAAACCTGTGTCCATGTTATCTGGTCTTTGCCAAAGTTCATCAGTCAGTCTCAAAAAATACAAAATTGCTGACACTACAAATATCGTTTTTATAGCTTAGAAAGGGATGGTCCTGAGTATTTGAATTAGAGTTGTATGGGATACTTATTGATAGTCGGTGTCGTTACCTACAGTAGATGGCAGCTGACACATGCCGTGTTTGGAGAAGCAGAGGAGAACTGGCACAGCAGCAAAAAATATTTTATCCATATATATATATATATATATATATATATATATATATATATATATATATATATATATATATATATATATATATGTATATATACAGTATATATATATCAATATCGGTTTAATTGTTCACTGTATTTAGGATATTTTCCCCACTTTACTTTCATCAGAAGCTAAAATGGTGAAAATCAGACATCAGACAGCCTTTTCCAATATGAAATCGCTGTTATATAAGCCAAATATAGCTCTCCCTCGCTGAACCAGACTCCTTCAGCAAATTCAGTAGTTTTACCTCAAAGAATGCAGAAATTGCTGGTCTGACGCTGCCTTGATCAGTTAAGTTGATTTTTGTTGTGTGACTTCAGTGTTCAGGTTCACTTTAAGTCACACATTAACACAAATAGACTAACTGATTGAGGCAGAGGCAGGCAAGCAACTCCCTTGTTCTGCAAAGTAAAATGACAGTTTTTGCCAAAAGAGTCTGGCTGGTTTAGAGAGAGAGCAATATTTGGTTTATATAACAGCAGTTTCCTTTTGGAAACTGCTTTCTGATGGCAAGATATAACAGTGAAAATATTCTCAATACAGCATGCACTTATACTTTTTTTTAAGTGGCTAAAATACTTTTTGCTGCTGACCACAGCAGTACATTTCTTAGCTTCCATGCTGGTACTCCTGCTGCTTCTC
>JAJHUR010084441.1:18378-32209 GCA_027495735.1 Lutjanus campechanus
TTTTCCATAGTCATTGTATTACCTAAATATTCTACATATAGTACACACTTAAATTGATAGATTTTTTTGGAGTGGCTATACGCTTACAGTAACTGCTGACCCTGTCTACAGGAGTACATTGCCTCTGTTCCTACACAGGCACTCCTCGCTGCTTCTCCAAACAAAGGACCGTGCCGAATGCCACTGACTGTAGTAGTACACAGACTATGGGTAAGTACCTCATTCAACCCTACTTCAAAATATCAAAACTATCCCTTTAATTCAACAGGCAGAAAGGTGGATTAGACATTACCATGCACTTACCTTGGCATATTCAATCTTTAGAGTGCAGCAGCCAGAATAGATGTCTGCCCCATTCAGAGAGGCTTTGGCCCTCTGGGCACTTTGGACCGAATCAAATGTAGCAGCAATGAGTTAAGGTGAGATCTGATTATATAATGATTTCTAAGGGCCCAAGTATAATTAAAAATTAACATACTGTATAATAGTAGCGTGCCCAAATGTATAGGAGCATGGCTAAGAAAAAAAGGATATTCCACCATGGCCTGAACACCATTCTTTCTGAAGATGACGATCCTCTGTACAGGACCACAGTTGTTACAAATCGTGTAGAGCACATCCTGCAGAGGCACACAGAGGAGTTCATATAGTACTCTGATACAGTAAGTACACTTTCTGTGACAGCATACAAATATCAGCATTAAAAATATCACACAAAACCAAACACAAAAACATACTGCTGATTGTTACCCAAATTTAAATTGCTAGATTTTTGCCATTTCTAAAAATAATTCAGTGACATCAAAGTGGAAAGGAAATCCTCACTAGTTGTTAAAAAATATATATTACCAAAGAAAAAGAAATTAAAAGATGCATACTATTTGCATTCTGTCGATGCAGAAGAATAGGTCTGTATGCGTCAATATTTGTTTAAGTAATAAGATATATCAAATTTCAACATATGAAATGCAGTGGGTATAGAATGGATACTGTTTGATGCATGTATTGGCTTTAGTTTTGCAGCAGTTAATTTTAATCCCTTTATTATTTTTTTTACAAAGCCAGTTTCAATGATTCTTCACATCTGATACTAAAAATTAATTAATTTATGTACAGAGATTTGATGAATGATTCTCTCTGCACGCAACATACTACTTCATTAATTAAAATTATATACCGTCACTGCTCACAAAGTTATTTTTTTTAATCACATTACCGTGGTGATGGGATAGATGGGGTTTATGATGGTGAGCAGCAACACATTGTTGACACTCCGGGTATCGTCTGAGTCTCCTGGCCGAGAAATCTTTTGGCTGGTGGAGTAGTTGATAAAGGCAGGGTGGCCTGCGATGTAGACCTGGTTCTCTGCTGCATATGTAACAGCATTGCAGGAGCCGTTCATGTCCTCATACTCCACCAGGGCCTGGCGCTTCTTGGGCATCATAACCACATAACTGCAAACAAATGTTTCAAGAAGAAAATGAATGGACCCATAGGCTGGATTACTGAACCATGTTTCATTAATAGCACAGGGCTGCATTACAAAGAAAGATCAACATAGCCAGGGTTTGTTTGCACCAGCTGGCTCGACCAAACCTAAAATCCCAGTCAGAGACAAATGGTTTCACGATGGTGGTTATCAACTTGCTTTGTTGACCCATGTTTTCTTCTTCAGGCTCTGTGCATGCTCACATAGGGGTGTGTGATGCATCATTTCACTCTTGCTCTGCACAAAGTGAAGCTACTGCAAGACACCCACGTCAATCAAGGTAAGGCCTTATAATGGAGAGCTACAAAAAATATAGTACAGATAAAAGCAACACTGTTGCTGCAAATTAAGCAACAGAAGAATGCTGGCAGAAAATTACTAACCAACTTTATGCGCTCTGAATACCCGCTGTTTATTTCTAACGTGACAACTGCACATCAAACTTGATACAACAGATTTAAACATGATACTATCGGTCTGACACTATCCCATAATGAAAGAGACATGGAAATCACTTTATTAATCAATTTTCTAAACACTGTTCTGAGCTGCAACATCAGCAGTGCAAAACAGACCTGGCAGCAATTTAGGAACAAGCATAAAAACAAGTGTCTATAGCTGCTTCAGCATTCTTTTAGTTTAGTCTCAACCCCTTACCCTACCCTACCCCTTAAACTCTCTTTGTAGTACAGCCCTGCGGTGGCTAGTGAAAAATCAAGCATCTTATGGGCTACAGATTAAGATAGTTTCATAAGGAATTGGAGAATTAACCCAGAGCAAACAAGCAAGCAATTCTCTACAGTGGTTCTCAGCCTTTTCAAGTCGCAACCAACCAGAGTAGGCAGGTTGGTGTTGGGAACCCCCGCAAAAAATTCATATTGCAGAAAGTCTGGGTGATATTTCTGAAGTTTGGAGCTCTATTGGAAATGCCGGCACCTTGCATTTCTCAGTTGATGGTGAATCCATCGCTCAATTGAGGTCACTCCATGTGATAGGTAGCAAAACTGCCTATAGCTGCTTGGTGAAGCATGATAGTGTGGCACAAAAAAGTGCCAAAATGAAAAAGAGTGTGAGAGTGTGTGTGTGTGTGTTTGTTCGTGTGTCCAATCAGAACTCATCCACACACACATTCAGTCGCATAACACACTAAATAAAATCTAAAGCATTATATAACTGGATCAGGTGATGTAATGTAAAAAAAAAAAAAAAAAAAAAAAACATTCCCCAGTCTTAAATACAGCATTTCCCATCATGCATGGTGGACTGAGTAGTTTGTTCAGTTTGGTATTTTATGTTACAAAATGCAAATTTTACTTTTTGTTTGTCTTGTTCTGTTCGGAATAGGATGGTTAATCTTGCTACTGTAATTTTGTGCTGGATTGTAGTCTCATTACTGAGGTGGCTGATACATTCTTTGAGGTCAGCTGTATTTAGCATATTTTTGAGTGCTTGTCCCTTATGTTAAATGTTTGGGGTTTTTTTTGATTGAAGTGTTTATTTCGAATATGAAACTCAAAATAATAAAAAAGAAAAAGAAAACATAAAAAAGAAAAAGAAAATGTCATAAAGGAACTGACAGCTCTCATTTTCATTATGTGCTGCTTAACACAATATTTTATTTTCTTCTCCAAATCCGAAATCTGGTGACCCCAGATATTATCTTGCGAAACCTAGTTGAGAACCACAGCTCTAACATAGGAGCCATAACAGCATGACAGTGTGTTAGGAGAACTGTGTTGTTAAAGAATGCCTTTATGAGCTTATTATGAATGTTCACACAGGAGGACCCCTGAAACCTGCAGCATGAGAATCACACCCCAGAAGAATACACTGGATGCTGTGAGCATGTTAACGTTTGACATACACAGACTGGCGTGAGGTGCCCTGTTATTACCTGATGGCCCCAAACTCCTGCAGAGCCTCCACCAGGTCAGCCTCCATGATACCGTCCACCAGGCCCCTGATGTGCACCACCGGGGAGGGGAGCGGTTTATGAGGATCATCGTAGCTCTCCTGAAAACCAAGCGTACAACATGATGCTGGAAGGGTCATAAGATGCTTCCGCCGCCAGTGAAGACAGGATGGAGCAGCAGACCGATACAGATGAATGAACTGCAGCCTCTGTCAGCGAGCCTTACAATATAATCGTTATTACGTTGGAGAATAGCGTCAATAACGTTAACGACGTTCACATGAATGCTGGCCTGACAAAACCACCATTATTTTTTATTAATTAGCACCTTATAATGAACTAAAACACGTGTTCTATCAGTACAAAAAAGACTGTTATGTGTTGTTTAGTAGCTATTTCATGTTTGTTAGACAAACTCCATCACCGCTATAACGTTGTTCTAATGTAGCTAACCTAGCCTCACCGGACAAAACTCCCTTTAACCTGAATTGGTTTGCTTCGGTTAAGCTAGCTAGCCTTACTTAGCTTCTCCTCTCCCTTACAAAAGCAAAACCATGCACATTTTTGGCTTCAAAAGACACCAGCGACCATGGCAAAGAGGAAACCCTCACCGTTGTCATTCCTCCGTCCTCAGTTTTCTGTCTTTTCGTTGCTCTGCCGCCTTCTCCGTAATAGCGGCCCGCAGCAGCAGCCATGTTGTCCTGTCCCCTGTGCCGGGCTACTGCTGCATTCAGGGTATGTGAGGAAAACGGGACTCCATGTGCACAGTTGAGAGCATTGGCTCAGTTTTCCATTCTCCATAGATGGGAAGTTGAAACATCAAAGGCTTGTTTGAACCTTTCAGGAGGCACCCGTTATACCTACAATAACATTTTATTCTGTACAAACCGCATATTAATGCGTCTCATTAAATGGTGAACGTTGTGATGACAGCACGACTTTTTTAAGGAACAGTTTTCTTTCATTATTCCTCAGAAATTCTGACAAGATAACCATTGAGATTAATTTAGACTTTGCTCAAAATGTTTTATTTCCCATGCCGGGTAATGCAACAGCAGAACGTCACACGCTACGCACGTTACTGTTGGTTATTCCATCCTGTCAATCATTAAAATTTTTTGTGTCCGCCCGGAGAGGAGGTGGGTTAAACCGTGGGTTAAATATTTAGAATAGTCCTAGTAAAGGGGAGCACTGCAAATCATTAACAACCCTTTGAACAGACCCCCCCCCCACACACACACACACATCAGCCAGGTCCTGCTAAACTAAATAGAACAGGACCTTAATTACTATTATTGTTAACAACTGTGTTTATTTAACATCAAAATGTCTGTTGTGAAAAAAGGTCTGTAGCTTTATGTAAGATAGACTTTTTTAACAGCAGCCATTTGGATATTGAAATCATAGGGTAGAGATTTTACTAAAGTTACTATTTAAGGTTCAGTTCCATTCAGGTCAAACAGTCAGGGTGCTGCTATTGTGCATGTTGGCTCACTGAAAAGGCTCTGCTAGGCTAAATGTAAGGGGACCTTAATCAGTTTAATTGGTAACACCTGTGTTTATCCTACTATTTCATATTAGTATGGCTGCTGAGCAAAAGTCTATTATGACTATGAAAAACTAACCTAAAAAGCACAACACTGACATGAGACCAGAACTCCATGATAATAACCTGGTTGGATCTTTTTTTTTTTTTTTGCTTTGTTTTGTATTTCTAAAGGACTGGCCCAGCAAAAATGTCCCTACTTAATATTGGTTTAAATTTTTAGTTCACTTAAAGTGGTATTCCACTCTTTGATAATCATGCCCTCAGTATGTACTCACCCCTATGCCGATGTGAAGATGGGTGAAGATCTTAAGTTCACTAAACAATCCTGGAGTTTCAGCAGAAAACAGGGTAGCAGCCTCATCCAGTACGATGGCAGTGAATGGTGACCACGGATAAAACGTTTAAAAAAGCACACAAAACAAACACAAAATGTCTCCATCCTGCTTGTGTGGTGTAATCCAAGTGTCCGCGAGCCACGACATTGAAATTTGACCGCAAAAGACGCAATTTACACCATGTTTTTAGTCAAAATGTCAACTGTAGCATGTAGCTGGTAGGATGTAAACATGGCGTCGATCTCTGGATTTGGCTGCAACCCTGTTTTCTGCTGAAACTCCAGGATTGTTTAGTGAACTGAAGACCTTCACCCATCTTCACATCGGCATAGGGGTGAGTACATACTGAATGGGTTATCATGTAAAGTGGAGTATCCTTTTAGCACTGCACTGGCTATCATCTCATCCTGCTTATATGCTTTAGGGACAGTTCACCCCAAGAATCAAACATATTTTTCCTCCTACCTGTAGTGCTGTTTATCCATCTACATACTTTTGGTGTGAGCTCCAAAGTTATGGAGATATTGGCTGTAGACACGTCTGCCTTCCCTCCAATATAATGGAAATAGATGGTACTCAGCCTGTGGTGATCAACAATTACATTTGAAAATCTTGTCAGCATTCTCTCTTTTCAGAAACCATGATCCAGTTGCTCAAAATAATCCACAGACCTTGTTGTGAGTAGTTTCATATAGGAACCTCTTTCTTTTTGCAGTAGAATCTACCAAAAAATACTTGAGAATCTGGCAAAAGTAGTTCATAGAGTACTAATTTTTGGCGGGGGCCACAACAGTGAGGCCAGCCCCACAAATAATGGTTCTCCATTAGTCGCCGACTGAGTTGCTGAGCGATGAAGTTAAACCATTTGGAAACAAGACCATTACACACACATGATAGATGATGAAGTAGCAATGTAATGACTTGGTGTTTAATTTAGTATGTATCTGATCCACCAACCGGTGAGAAGTCTCATTCCCTTGGTCTTCTCCCACTAAAATAGCACAGCTGACCAGTGGAGGCAAGTGAGGGGGCTGAGGTGACAAAATCCAAAGTATAAAGTTTGCACAGAAATACAGTTTATCTTTGTGGATTATATTGATGCCGAATTGTCAAGATGACTGTAGACATATGACATCTTTTATCTTGGTTTTCTAGATTTTTGACACACAAGGAATTGTTAAAATGGCATATTTCTGATTGGGAGTTTGGCATGATATTTTTCCCAGAGAGCTCAGGGAGCTTTAGTTTCATTCAAGCTGCTAATATGTGTAGTTTTTAAAGTTGTGTCATGACTACAAAAACCCAAGCTAACTGCTAAAGTATGATAACTTTGTCTGACTGCCATTAGTTAATAGTTTGATTAAAGATCTACAGTGCATTTTAACAGCAACTATTGCTGGAACCACTTCAGAAAATTGTAGATGAGTGTTTAATTTCCAGGCATTGCATTGACTACCCCTGTAACAAATCAGCCACATTTCTGTACATTGATTAAACACAGTCTAACCATGCACTAGGTTTTCACCCTTGTTTTAAAATCAGCTCAATATTTCTACCTTCACTCTCAGTACGGTCATGAGGGAGGTGTAATGACTGGGTTATACTCTGGAGGACAGCAGTGAGCTCCATTTGCCTTTTCAGCATCCTCTGGCAACAACATCTAATAATAAAGATGAAAAAGATGAGCAGAAGAGCGTGCGCACACACACACACACACACACACACACACACACACACACACACACACACATTTGTCATCCACTGCATGGTAGCATGATACTAGATGTCCAGTTGAGAGCTCACCATCACCTTCAAACGGGAACTGTGTTACACGGAGAAACTTTGTTCATTTCAGTCAAGTTACAGAGATTTTCATCTACACTGAAACAAGATGCAGAAACACTGCAGGAATGTCTCAGTGGGAAAAAAAACAACTTGCAGCTCAGTGTAAAACAACCATTTGCTCAGGTTACATAGTGCAAGATTGATTATTTTATAGTGTATCCTGACACTGTTTACAAGTACTGGAATCAAACCACTGACACATAATATAGTGTCAACACATATCACATTAACTAATTTGTCTAATCTTACAATCCTCTCCAGAATCCATCTACCAAGATGAGACGAGGTTAGAAAAGCTGAATATTTGATCACTAGCTCACCTTTTACCTCTACAACAGCTCGTGCTTCTGCTGGTTCTACAGACAGTAAAATACTCTGTTGTCCTCTATGATTGTGTGTAGCAGGACAGTGAGGACACAGGGCAAGATCAGAAAGAGACATGGTAAAGTGAACACAGGATCATAAGACAAGACACACAAGCTTTGAATAAAAATCTATAACAAATTGACACTCTATCACCATATACAACTGTGTTGTAAGAAGCTCCCGTCTCCCGTCTTTTCTCTCTGTTCACATGCCACGGTGCCTCCAATATATTTTTTTAAGGTAGAGTTGTCACGATGTTTATTTGTACACAATGACAAGCAGCAGGAAATGTTAGCATGCAGTGGTGTGCATCCTTTTAACACCATACAGCCTGATATATGACATAACTGCCTGAAAAAAATTATGCAGATTGCATTATGAAATTCATTATAATAATGAATGAGGGATTCACAAATATGTGATCTTATGTACCGGCTGTATCTTATTTGATACACATTTCACTAAATTAAATGTTCATATTGAGATATTACTATCATTAGAACTGTCAATCTTACAGTAACCTGAGCAAAAAAAAAACTGTGAGTCACTACATGAAGGCAGCCATGTTGAATTCTGCACTCACAGGCCGGTTGCTGCCTGCAGTGCACTGATAATCCACCAGAGGGCTGAAGACGTGTCATAGATGGCATACAAAAGATTTTTTCAGGAATTTTGATAATATGGATGTTATAGAGGTCTCAGAAACTCATGTATTAAATATGATGCAAATGGCATTGTTGTAAGGTTAGATCTCAGGGGAGAATAAAGAAGATATTGTGTTTGGTGGACAAATCATTCGAGGGGAGCAAACAGGGAGCAAAGATCTGTCACAGCTGTCTCCCCCCATGCCTTCTTGGCTTAGTGACTGTACACAAGTTATTGCTGATGAGGGGGTAAGAAAAGGGGTGAGCCTTTTCATCAGAGTTTTTTTTTTTTTTGAGAGCAGAAAGATGTCTATTCTTTAATACCACAAATTGAACTGAAGCCTCATAATCTCAGCTGTGCATTTATTATGTTCTTCTAAACTGAAAATATTTCACATACTTAACTTACATTTGTGAAAACACTTTATCATCAGGTACATATGCACAAATATCAAACTTATTACACAAAACCAGTATGATCTAGCAGCTCAATTTTAACACACATGTAACAAGAATATAACAAGAAACGCTTCTTGTTATAATGTGATAAGTTTGAATGATATAATAATGCGGAAATATCTTGTTATAGCTATAAAGTTTTCAAGTAATACTGTGATACTGATCTGTGTTTCGTTTTCTGGCATGGCAGCAATTCACTGCCGCACAAAACAACTGTGTTATTTATGAATGTGTGTTTTAAAAGTGCAGCACAAAGGACTTGGTATGTTTACAGCAGGAGCATCATCACAGGCCAAGTGAGCACAATTAATAACATTATGATACACAACTGCAGCAGCAACTGAGCCTGTACCAGCACTGATCTGTTGGTTGTTCTCACAGATTAACTGGGCAGAGGCTATGCTTTTAATTGTTTTGTTCAGATATATATTCTTATTTGACACGTTCTGCAATTTAGATCGAATACTGCCTACATATATACATTTTGAAAATATGGGCCATTAAACTCTGACTTTTATAATCCTTTTAGCACATTAATTTCACCCATAGAGTGTTGAAATGTATGGTTTTTCATTGTCATCATGCTGCACTGGACACAGCAGGATTCTCTAACATGTTTTAATTCATAGCTCGTTCAAACTAACAGTAACGTTCCTTATATCTTGTCAGTAAAGAAGCATATATTTTCTCCGGGATATAGTTCTACTTTATGGGAAAATGGGAATGGATGGACGAATGATGCATTTTACGGCGAGAGGAACATTAAACTGAAATCAAATTTTTAGATTTCTGTTTTGTTCAATCCTGTCTTCTTTCAAGACCTTTATGACCCTACTGAGATGGACCAGTATAGCAAAATCCACTTTATCATCGTGGTTTTCAACTTGGGGTACAGGATCCCACAAAGGTGCATGAGATAAATCTAAGAGGGTCACAAGGGGGTGCTATTTATCCATCTAGAGTTTCTTTTGGTGTGAGTTTTAGAGTGTTGGAGATATCGGCTGAAGAGATGTCTGCCATCTCTCAATTTGAACATCTCCTTGACACGGCTATCTCCAAAAGTCACACCAAATCAATCTAGATAGATAAAAAGCACTAGAGGCCAGTTTTTGATGTGGGGGTGAACTGCCCCTTTAAACATGGGATTGGCATCTCAGGTAGTCATTTTATAGCGATCTTACTTACAGGACAGTCTTACTTTTTTCCATATTAACACACATATAACCTTTTTTAAAAAAAATAATTATAAGAATCCTGAAACTGCTATCCATGTTTTTTGGATGCACAATCCAAAACTGTATCTTGTATTTAACATGAAACATAGAATTGAAGTGTGCCCCCAATGACATGTCACATTCCATTACAAAGATCTTCATATTATTTTAAATCCATAGATAGTCTGTCTTCTCCTGCATTAATGACGAGGTAATAGAACAAGTGTGGGTGATGGATCCAATGGAAACACTCAGTTAAAATTTCAGTGAATTTATGACAACTTACAATACACAGAGATATTACACAACAAATTGTACACCAAGATAACTCACATTTCCAGTGAACAGTTTAACTATTGATCTAAATCTGTGCAGAGGTAACCATAGCAACAGTGCTTTTGCTTTGCACTACATTACCAATTAACTCTAACTGGTCAAACAGACCAAATTATGAGTTAATGCTTACTGACAATGAACAAACTTTCAAAAATGGATGACAGTTTGAACACGGCTCCCACTTCTGCCTGTGACAGGTGGCCATGGTATAACATGATGCAATCAGATGTGTCATGATGTATAAAAATAACAGACTGAACTGCTTGTTCTTCTGTCATCTTCATGTACCAGGGCAGCTTTTCATGTGCCATCAGTTACATTGCTCATCTGTGTAAAAGCAGCTGTACTTGTCCTCTTTCATTACTGTTAGGCAGTCTGATCTGACGCAGCCTCTATAAGCAGGAGGAGTAACAAGCCATCGGGCATCAAGCCAGTATCAAGCAAAATCCATTGACGTCACAGAGTACATGCTGACCATTTATCAAAAACAGTCACTACTGTACATGTTATTTAGTCCAGTCTGTTAATCAGTACTGTCACAATCAATTCTTCTGACTGGAACTGTCCTGCAGTGGATGTGACATACAGATTTGCATGTGTGAGTCTGGAGTGTGTGTACATTATTTTATGAACCATGGCAGCTATTGTCAAGTGATGATAGGTCTTCTCAGTGGTAGTTACTGTAACAGTACTGTACAGGTAAATGTCCTGGTGATGTGTGTTTGTTATTGTGCAGTCAGTACTCTCTCAGAAGCCTTGTATATGGCAATAGGCCTCCAAGCTGGAGAAGAGGATGTAGAGCAACCACAGTCCAAACAAAAGCAGTGAAGTGAGGACTTTAGGGAGCCGTGGGCCTCCCAGTTCACCGCCTATGGACGGCCTCCGGCGTAGCATCAACACTCCCATTGAGAAGAAGGCAAAAATGGTGAAGAGTGTGACAGAGAAGGCCAGCGAGCCGGGGTCCACACGGAACGTCTTACCTTTGACTTCCCAATATACGGCAGCCACGGACCAGGCCACCCCAATGCCCAAAAACACATTAACAGCGTTGCTTCCAGTCACATTTCCTATACATGCATCTGCATATTGATCCTGAGTGGCAGCCACTTTACTGGCAAAGGTATCTGGAAAAAAGAAGTTGGAAAATGAATAGTTCAATACTTTAAACAAATTGTTTAGGATTTTTGAAGTAGGGCTGTATGAGCTCCTTATTCATTTTCAGTGTATCAGCATGCCCCCAGTATGGAGAGGCACCAAAAGCTTTTAGAATATTTTAACCGTTTTACCCCACCATCAGACAGCCTCCTCTGATGGGAAACTAACCAAACTCCTTTGGCAAAAAACAGTAATTTTAACTTGCAGAACACAGGAGTTACTGGTGTACCGCTGCCTCAGTCAGTTTGTTTGTTTGTGTTATTGTTTGACTTAGGTGTTTTAAAGGTTTGGTTTGGATTCACCAAAGTCACACAATAGCCAAAACTAACTAACCAATTGAGGCAGTGGTAGACTAGGAACTCCTGTGTTATGGAAAGTAAAATGACTATTTTTGTGAAAAGAGTCGGGTGGCTTTAGAGAGAGATATATTTGGCTTATATGACAGCCTGTCAGAAAAGTGGAGGTGGGTGTGGTTGGCAGTCAGTTACCAGTCAGTGCCAAGTGAGTTGATTGGCACAGCTGGCGCTTGCTAATTACAACTTTCCCCTTTTTATGCATTTGTGTTCTGGACCTTGGAGGACTGCTGCTCAACACAAAAGATCATTATCTTTTTTTAACTGGATCAGATGTGCCACAGGTGCCGGGCAGCCAAGGTCACAGGGTGGAAAAGCCTGTCGTTTTGGTTGGATTTTGATGAGCAGTGGTTGAAATAAAGGCATTCTGTCTGTCAGCAACCTGACGAATCTGTCTCTGTGCTGGAACCCATAGTGGCAGCGAGATGTGCTACAAAAAGGTTGTCTGATGGCAAGATAAAGCGGAGAAAATATTCTAAATATAGTGTGCACTACAACTGATATTGATTGTTTTAGGTGGCTAGAATATATTTTGCTGCTGACCCTGTCCACAGCAGTACATTGATTAACTTCCTAAAACTGCTGCTTCTCCAAACTGGGGTGTGCCAACCTCCAGCCACTGTAGGTAATACACTGAATATGGATAAGTACCTCATGCAACCCCACTCCAAAAAATCCACACTATCCCTTTAATACAACATAATACCCTTTTGGTGCTTCTTACTCTGCAGACTTCTGGAATAAATGCAACAAGCTTAAACTTTTCCATTAATGTGTGTGCCTCCCAGTTGGGGATTTGTTGTATATTGCAAAAAAAACTGAGACTCACAAGTAAAATCACTTACCAGGCAGCGAAGTCCCCAGCGCGACAAAGACCACCGCAGTGACACTGTCTCTGAGGCCGATGGTGCAGCCAAAGTGGGATGCGAGGTCTCCAATAATGGCTGTCAAGAAACCTATGACAGAGATTGATACTACGAAGCACGCCCAGCCATTCCCGTACTTGGTGGGTGGGATGAAGGCAAACAGAATCTTCCAGAAAATGCACAATATGTGCATGAAATAGTCGAAGCAGTTCGGCGGTCGCTGCTCCTCCTCATCTTCATCACCTGTTTCAATAAGACACAGGGCAGGTCAACCGAACAAAGCAACATAAAGCATGTCATCGTCCATAAGAACAAGCTCGTAGTGTCAAATTAAGCTACAAAGAGGACAGCGCTCGCCAGGTGCAGTCGTATAATCAGTGTCCTGGCTTTATTGTGTAGAACAAAGTGGTTTTCAGTCTCATATCCACTGATTGCTTTTATGTCTTTTTAATTTTCACTCTGTTCATTTCACTCTGTTTGCACCTGTTTTGATATTGGGTGAAGTCTAAGTGCTAGGCTAAGGCTACCTTAAGGCTGAGGCTAAGGCTACCTGACAAGTGACTGGCAGGTCAAGGGTCATGTAGATATGGAAGGGAATAATATACTTAGATATGTTGTGTCATTTTATGAACATAAGTTGTATTTTCTACTGTATTAATCTAATGCGAAAAATATCACAGAAAGTAGAGGCCCCAAAAATGTATTCTTACATAACTACGTCTCTGACCAACACTTTTTCTTAATTTCCTAGATCCTGCACACAATATTTGATTAAAAACAATCGATATAAGAAATACACAAAAAAACAGTCATATTAAAACCACTGACCTGCACTGACTGTGACTGCTTCGATGAACTGCTCTCTCCACGACTGAGTGCCAATCACTGAAGCCAGATTTGTGTCCTTCAGGAGTTTGTCCACTGTGCTCTGTTACAAGACATCAAATAGGTCAGTATTAAGTAATGACAGGGTGATGTCTTATCTGTTTTTTTTGTTGTTGTTGTTGTTTTTGTTCTTTATGAGACTGTTTACAGAAAATAGCAACCCTATTTTCTGCTGAAACTCCAGGATTGTTTTGTGAACTGAAGATCTTCACCCATCTTCACATCGGCATAGTGGTGAGTACATATTGAGTGGACTATTATTCTGCGGTGGAATATCACTTTAAAAGGTTTATTGTTTTATAGGCTGGATGCAGAGTCTTGCACACCTGGTGTGATATTCAAAACAAATACATCAAAAATGAATAGTTGCAGAGCTGACTGATCTAAATATTTCATACACAGCACACATGAACACACACACAC